>CAUYRH010005652.1:0-14239 GCA_963574655.1 Perodicticus potto
ATGAGTGCATCAATGAATGGACACAGTTCATCCATGGAATTCAGGCCTAGGAAATTCACAAGAAACTGACCTAGGCATAGGAAATGGGAATTCAGGCCTAGGAAATTCACAAGAAACTGACCTAGGCATAGGAAATGGGGGTTCCACATTTAGTCCCAAGTGTAAAGTGAAGAGACACCAAGGCACAAGTGTCTCCTCAGCAGTTGTCCAGCCTTTTTGGGTATTGGAGCCTCTGGTGGGCGTTGTAGGTCCCCCTCCTTGCCTGTCATCCAGCCCACTGGCTCTTCAGCTGGTTGCTGCAGCACCAACACCACCACGGAGGAGGCGGCAGGTCCACCAGCTCCGCTGAGCTGGCTAGGGTGCCAGATGTCCTGCATCAATTCTCCCTCTCCGAGTAGAAACCCCAACTGCGTGCCCAACCGCAAGGAAGCTGTTACTCGGCTGCCATCTTGCTCCGCCTCCCCAACAATTACTTTCTTAAAAGAGTTTTTGTTTTGTTTTTTAATTGTTGTGGATTCATTGAGGGTACAAGATAACAGATTATACTGATTGCATCTGTTAGGTAAAGTCCCTCCTATAATTGTGTCCTGTCGTTTTTTGTTTTTCTTTGAGACAGAGTCTCACTGTGTCACCCTCAGTAGAGGGCTGTGGCATCACAGCTCACAGCAACCTCAGACTCTTCGGCTTAAGCGATTCTCTTGCCTCAGCCTCCCAAGTAGGTGGGACTACAGGCGCCTGGCTAGTTTTTGTTGCACTTGTTGTTGTTTAGCTGGTCCGGGCCGGGTTCGAACCTGCCACCCTCAGTGTACGTGGCTGGTGCTACAGGCGCTGAGCCAATTGTGTCTTGTCTTAAAGAAGAGTTTTGACTAAACTTTTGGAGGGAAAGAATCACCGATCTACCAGGGACTGAATGTTGGTAAGGGATGATGAGTCGCACTCTGCCTGTTTCACGTATGAGGTCAGAATCACTCTCTGTGTCACAGGTTCTGTGACACAGCAACAGTCCCCGTCCTTGTCTCATAAAAGTGTCATGAAAACTATGTATATTTTTTCTTATTGGCTAAGGAGAAAAAAAAGAAAATCTCCTTCAGATAGTTGTTTAAAACTATGAGGGGAAAAAAAGTGAACTTTTAATTTCAGAATAATTTTAGATGTAGAGAAAAGTTTTAAAGATAATTCCTGTGTACCCATCACCCAGTTCCCCTAATGTTAACATCTTACGTTATTGTGGTGTATTTGTCAAAACTAAAAAACCAACATTCATACAATCCTAATAGCTTAACTTCAGACTTTGTATGGATTTCCCCAAGTTTTTGATTTATGTCCTCTTTCTAGTGCAGAAATCCCATCCGGGATAACTTTTTGCTTTTAGTCACCTTGTCTCCTTAGTCTCTTCTGGTCGATGACAGTTTCTTGTGACCTTGACAGTCATGAGGTGCGCTGGTCAGGTGTTTTGTGAAGTGTCCTTCCATTAGGATTTCCTTGGTGTTTTCATGACTAGAATGGGCTTATGTGTTTGATGAAGGAATGCTGGAGAGGAGAAGGGCTCCTCGTGTGTAATTTGGGGCCTGTGATCTCCGTGTGACGCCAGTGGTTATGCTGACCTTGATACTTGGTTAAGATAGAGTTTGCCAGGTCTCTCCAGTAAGAAGTTAACTATTTTTGAGCCAGGTGCATGGCTCACGTCTGTAATCCTAGCACTTTGGGACGTTGAGGCGGAACAGTCGCTTGAGCTCAGGAGTTTGAAACCAGCCAGAGTAAGAGTGAGACCCTGCCTACCAAAAATGAAAAAACTAGCTGAGTTTTGTGGTAAGGTGCCTGTAGTCCTAGCTACTCAGGAGTCTGGGGCAAGAGGATTGTTTGAGGCCAGAAGTTTGAGGTTGCTGTGAGCTGTGATGACACCAAGGCACTCTACACAGGGTGACAGAATTATTGAATATTATGAATAACACTGCTGTGAACATTATCGAATATGTCTTTTGGTGAACAAATGTAATGTTTATGTTGAATATATATCTAAAAGTGCAATTGCTATGTTCAGTATTTCTAGATAGTGCCAAAAATTTTTTTGAAGTGATTACATCTCACAAACTGTAAAAATTTAAAACCAATCTAGGATGTTAGTATAAATTTAATAAGAATTTACAAATGTCAGGTATATGGAGGGATTATGTTTCTAATAAAAATAAGACCCGCAGGTCCATATTTAGCTGCAACGCTCAGTACTTTTTAAACTTTTTTTTTTTTTTTTTTTTTGGAAATAGCTCACAGCAACCTCAAACTCTTGGCTCAAGTGGTCTTCTTGCCTCAGCCTCCTGAGTAGCTGAGACTATAGGTGCCTACCACAATGCTTGCCTAGTTTTTCTTATTTTGGTAGAGATAGGATCTCATTCTTGGTCAGGCTTGTCTCAAACCCCTGAGCTCAGCCTCTGAGTGTTAGGATTATGGGCGTGAGTTACCGTGTCTGGCTTAAACTGCTGTGTTAATGCAGTTTTTAAAATTGGTCTATTGTCTTTTTCTCTTACATTTCCTATTTTCTCTCCCACCTCCAATTTAACTAGAGGCCAAATTCCTATCTAATAGCTCCTTTTGAAATCTTGGATTTCTCAGAAATAAGAAATTGTTTTCTTATTTGTATCTAGACGTAGTTGACGGGTAGTGGTGGGACACCACTAACAGTTTCCATAGTTACCTGGTTTTAGGCTTGGTCGAGTCTTCCTAGAGTTTTAGTAAAAGTACCCTGTTAGAGGAATTCATCATTTCATTTATGAATTTTACCATCTTTTGAGTTCCTTGTAGGTGCACTGTTCTAGATGTCAAAGATACAAAGAGGGATAGAGTGCACCCATGCCTTCGTGAAGTTCACAGTACCGTGCAGAAATTTGACAATAATAGAGACATGTATAGGAAACTACGTGAGCTCAGAGAAGAGAGTGGTTGACTATGGGCAAGCGTCGACAGCGGAGTTAGGTTTCTGGAGGTCTCACGGATAAGCTGTGGGATGGAATGAGGGGCATACGTGGCAGAAACAGCACTGGGTGGTGAGACGTGGAGGTGTGGAGGAGGCAGCAGCACGGTGGCAGGTGCTGTGTCTGTGCTGCCACCTCCTTCTCCATGCCAAAAGCAGACGTTGCTAATCAGTCATCTCATTTTTCTGCTATATTCATAATCAGCCTTAGAGTTCTCAACAGGAAGCTTCAGGCAGCCACTACCAATTATTTAGAGTTGGCACGTGAGGTTAAACCTGTTTGTCGTCTCTGCAGTGGGCGTTCACTGTGCCTTGAGTGGAGGATGTGTGGGGGAGAGGGAGGAATGAGACGGCTGGAAAGGAATGTTTGCTGGGATCAGGTGATGAAGGACTCTGTGCCAGCCACACTGTTGAGTTTGTATAGGCAGTGGAGAGCCATGAAAGGATTGTAAGCAGGAAAATGATGTAAGCAAATTACTTCTTTTTTTTTTTTTTAGAGACAGTCTCACTTTGTTGCCTTTGGTAGAATGCTGTGCCATCAGAGCTCACAGCAACCTCCAGCTCTTGGGCTCAGGTGATTCTTTCTCTTGCCTCAGCCTCATGAGTAGCTGGGACCACAGGCCCCTGCCACAGTGCCTGGCTATTTTTTGTTGCAATTTGGCCGGGACCGGATTTGAACCCACCACACTCAGTATATGGGGCCAGCGCCCTACTCACTGAGCCACAGGCACCGCCCAGTTTTTTTTTTTTTTTTTTTGAGACTAGAGTTTCACTCTTTTGCCCAGACTAAAGTGCCATGGCTCATCCTACCTCACAGCAACCTCAAACTCCTGGGCTCAAGCCATCCTCCTGCCTTAGACTCCTCAGTAGCTGGGACTACAGGTGCCGACCATAGTGCCTGGCTAGTTTTTCTGTTTTTATTTTATTTTGTTTTATTTTTATTTTTGGCCAGAGCTGGGTTTCAACCCGCCACCTCCAGTACATGGGTCCGGCACCCTACTCCTTTGAGCCACAGGCGGTGCCCAGTTTTTTTGTTTTTAGTAGAGATGGGTCTTGTTCAGGCTGGTCTCAAACTCCTAAGCTCAAGTGATCCTCCTGGCTTGGCCTCCCAGAGTGCTGGGATTACAGACGTGAGCTACTGTTCTAGGCAACAAATTACTCTTTTTAGCAAGATAAATATGGGGGCTTTGTAGAAGATGTGTTGAATTGGGTAAAACTGAGGGATTTCATACCATTTTTAGTTTATAGTAGGCTTCAGGTTATTAAACCAGTTAGGAGTATTACAGCTGTTCAAACCAAAGATGGTGGAGATCTGAACGAGGGCAGTATAGATGGAAAGAGTCAACTTGTGAGTGATTTAGGAATAGAATAGGGCTTGGCTCTTTAATATCTGATATGTGGGTGAGAGAGAGGAAGGAGTTTTCAAAGGATTGTTGACTTCCTGCCTGGATGATAGGGAAGGCAGGTGGGGCAGTTAGGGTGGGAAGATGATGACTTACACTTGGAAATTAAGTTGGCCTGGAAAATATTTTTCCTATTGTGTCATCTTGATTTCTACCAAGTTCCTTTGCTCTTCCAGATCATAGCAGATCAACTATGAATGTCACACATAAGAACATGGAACATAAAAGTTGGCTGTAGAGTGTGTGGGTTTGGTTCTTGGCTCTAATGCTCACTGCTTAATGATAACCTTAGGCAGGCTGTTTAACTCTTTGTCTCTGATTTTATTTCTTTATTTGCAAAATGGAAGGAGTATTTGTTTAGCCCCTTAAAAAACTGTTGTGAGAATCAAATGAGAAAATAAATATATGTGGGGCATTTTGTCAGCTTGTGTACATTGCCCAAATATATATTTTTTTCTGGCTAGGCATGGTGGCTTATGCCTGTAATCTTAGCACATTAGGAGGCTGAGGTGGGAGGTTTGCTAGAGGCCAGGAGTTGGAGGCCAGCCTAGGCAACATAGTGAGATTCAGTCTGTGAAAAATTTGAGAATTAGCTGTACATGGTGGGTGTTGTGGCAGGTGCCTGTGGTCCCAGCTACTTGGGAAGCAGAGGCAAGAGACTTGCTTGAGCCCAGGAATTGGAGGTTGCTGTGAGCTATGGATGCCACGGCACTCTATCCAGGGTGACAGCTTGAGGCTCTGTCTTAAAAAAAAAAAAAGACTTGTAAGATAAAATATATTATATAGCTTAGATGAAGCATTTGGGCTGTTTTATTGTCTATTGTATATAATGTAAATTTAATTAATTAATTTATTTATTTATCTATTTTGAGACAGAGCCTCAAGCTGTTACCCTGGATAGAGTGCCATGGTATTACAGCTCACAGCAACCTCCAGTTCCTGGGCTCAAGCGAGTCTCCTGCCTCCGCCTCCCAAGTAGCTGGGACTATAGGCGCCCGCCACAATGCCTGGCCATTTTTTGGTTGCAGCCGTCATTGTTGTTTGGCGGGCCCGGGCTGGATTCGAACCCACCAGCTCAGGTGTACGTGGCTGGCGCCTTAGCCTATTGAGCCACAGGCGCCGAGCCTGCAAGCTCAACTTTTAAAATTCTGTGAGTGAGATCACACAGCATTTGTCTTTCTGTGCCTATCTCATTTCACTTAACACCTTCCAGGTTGTCCTATGTTGTTGCAAATGATAGGATTTCATTCTTTTTTTTTTATAGCCAAATACTATTCCATTCTGTATGTGTACCAAATTTTCTTTGTCCACTTACCCATGGATGGGTATGTAGATTACTATTGTGAACAGTTCTGGAGTACATGTCTCAGCAACATTTTAACTAATTATGTTATTTTATAACTGATCTCATGGAGACAGACAGTAGAATGACAGTAGAGGCTGGAAAGGGAAGAGGGGAATAAAGTGGGGATAGTTAATGGGTGCAAAAATATTGTCACATTGTTAGACAGAATGAACAATATCTGACAGCCTAGCAAAGTGACTATAGTCCACAATAAGTTAGGGTAGACTTTCAAATAACTAAAAGAGCGGATTTGGAATGTTCCTAACACCAAGAAATGATAAATGCTTGAGGTGATGGCTACTCCAGTTACCCTGATTTGATTAATTCACATTGTGTGCCTGTATCAAAACATCACATGTACCTATAAGGACATACAACTATTATGTACCCATAATAATTAAAAGTAAAACAATTATGTTATTTTAATATAAATGCTAATTTACTCCATCCTCCTTATTACCCTTCCCTGACCTCCAAAACCAGTAGAAAAAAATTCCATATAACTCTAAGAGTCAGAAATCATATTTCATTGCATCCTAAAGATGGTTTCACATGGCTGCCTGCTGGCTCCAACCAAGAGTGGGTTCTTTTTTTTGAGACAGAGCCTCAAGCTGTCACCCTGGATAGAGTGCTATGGCATCACAGCTCACAGCAACCTCCAATTCCTGGGCTCAAGTGAGTTTCTTGCCTCCGCCTCCCATTTAGCTGGGACTACAGGCGCCCGCCACAACGCCCGGCCATTTTTTGGTTGCAGCCGTCATTGTTGTTTGGCGGGCCGGGCTGGATTCGAACCCGCCAGCTCAGGTATACGTGCCTGGCGTCTTAGCCCATTGAGCCACAGGCGCCGAACCCAAGAGTGGATTCTTATCTTATTCTCAGTGATGCAGGGCAGGTCGGCCAGTTTCTGGACCCCACTCATTGCTTCTCACAGCAACGTGGTACTCTGCCTGCAAGGGAACTTTTGCCAGACTTCCAAGAGGTTCCTTTCAGATTTGAATCCTGCCCAAGACCTTGCTGGACCCTGGCTTCCGTAGTTTCATTAAAGTGTTTGGTCTGTCTCAATTAAAGCCTTTTGAAACCACTGTACTTAATTTACCACCTAATTACTTTTACCTTGTTTGTTTAATGAAGCTTACAGAGTGATTCTGGTGATCTTTCCAAAACCTTAGGTGGAGATTTTACTTTTCACTTTATAATTTGTGATTTTTATATTAACATTTCATAACCTTGGGTTCATAATCATAAAGTCGTAAGGAACTTAATTGATTTGAAACTAACCATGCCCTGAAGTGTGTACATGTCAAATTGATTCAAATTGATCCAATGAGTTTAAATAAAGCTTAGGCCAGAGAGCGTGATGACACCTGATAGAAATTTTCCTAAAGCACTTGACTTAGGGGACTCAATTATGCTCCCATCTCCACATAGGAAATTATTGGTGAAATACTTTTCTTTTTGCATTTATCACAGACTGAAAAGATAGGACAGTTCAAACAAACAAACAAACAAACAAACAAAAAAACTCTAGGAGAAGTTAGATGAGTGTAAAATGTTCTGTTTATAATTCTTCTGGAAAACTACATGGAACTCACATTTTGAGAGCATGCTGGTTTGAAAATATATATATATATATATATATATATATATATATATATACATACACACACACATACACACACACACATACATATATATTTACATATTTGCTTTCAGAGCCTGACAGTCAACATCACAGTCTCAAATTGAAAATAGTTGTAAATTAACTAGTGATAATAGAAACAATGGAAAACACAAGAGTCATTTGGGATGAGTTTGCTTCTTTTTTTGATCTTTTTTCAGGAGTGATCAATACCAGCACTTTCCCCACTAACTTTCTCTGAGCAAATGAACTCACAGGAGACAACCTCAGTTTTCCAGGGCAGGGTGCATTCTGTTACGCATTTCTGCCAAATGACAGGTCAATTTCGTTCTAATTGGCCCTAATGGGCACTCCCTCCCCTGAGAGAGGCTACATCCCTGTACCTGCTGCACAGCGATCCTCGGAAAGGCATGAAGTCCCTTTCTGGCTTTGAAAAATATCAGCTCTAATTTCCCAGCGGATCCCTTTAAACCAAATGACACTGATTGCCGGGCAGAGGGAAATGAGCTTGACTTGAGGAAAGATGCGATTCCCAGGGCTCAGGGCTCCTTGAGGCCCCAGCAGTGAGCAGTCACGCTAAGATTTTGCTATAACTGATCTCTCCAAAAGCATTCCTTTGGTAAGCAGCTTCGATGATGCCCGACTTGCTTTCATATCCCTAGTAAGTCCTCATTTCTCGCAAGTCGGTCATTTTGCTTTGCTGTCTTCTTTAAGAGTTTTTGTTTTGTTTTGTTTTGTTTTTGAGACAGAGCCTTAAGCTGTCACCCTGAATAGAGTGTTGTGGCATCACAGCTCACAGCAACCTCCTGGGCTCAAGCGAGTCTCTTGCCTCTGCCTCCCAAGTAGCTGGGACTACAGGCGCCCGCCACAACGCCCGGCCATTTTTTGGTTGCAGCCGTCGTTGTTTGGTTGGCCCGGGCTGGATTCGAACCCGCCAGCTCAGGTGTACGTGGCTGGCGTCTTAGCTCGTTTAGCCACAGGCGCTGAGCCATTCTTTAAGAGTTTTTAGAGAAATGTTTCTTGGACTTGACTGCCTGCAGATAGTGTCTGTGGCCCCCCAGCTCACTAGTGCAATCCCTAACCCTAACCCTAACCCCCAGCTCACTAGTGCTGCTGTGCCCCCCACCCCAGCCCGGGGGCGGTGCTGCTGCACCAGCCTTTTCACGGTCCCGTGGGTTCTAGGTTATTATCCTTGCTGCATGCCCCCCAGGGATAGCTCCCTGACTGTGCCCCTCGCTCCTGTGTGCCCAGGGCTGAGCACAGCATCTGACATAGAGGGACACAAGTATGCAAACCTCGGGTGACATCTCCAAAGGTTTCTACCCATGCAGTCGCCACCCGCATCACATATTGAACATTTCCAGCCACCCCAGCAGACTTCGTCACGCCCTCTTTTTGTTGGCTCCCCACCCCCGCTCACTTCTGGAAGTAATTACAATCCCGATTTTGTCATATTGTATTGCGTTGGTTTTGCCTTTTGTTAACCTTTATATATGGAATGGTTCACTGTTGTGGCCATGAAAATCCATCTCTCAGATTTATGACTGTGAAGATTGACCAACGGCCAGCTGTGCTGTGCTCTGAAATCCATCCTCACATTTGTGCGAGGACATTCTTCCCACAGGCTGCGCCTCCCAAAGCCTGGCCATAGCAGGGCTGCTCGTGCAGGCCTGCTCCTGGGAGATGGAGAGCTCCTCTGATGGGCACTTTGGGCTCAAGGACGCCTATGGGCCTTGCTGACCTTCCTTAGACCTGCACAGTAGGAGATGTTTCCAATCACCCTCCCTTCCTTCCCTGTCTCTGTCACAAGGGGCAGAACTGCATCAGAGTCTGACAATGCCTGGCCTCTCCTGGCTACCTTTCCGTTATCCCATGCTGGTGTTCCGCTTAGTACATCTCTCAGACAGTCAGTCTTGGCATCTGCTTCTTAGAGGACCCCAAACAACATGCATGTGAACTCTTCACTGTGGGCTTCTTTTGCTCGCCCATTAGCCCTGTGATTTTCGCTCTTGTTGCGTTTCTTTATCGTCGTGTGGCATTCCATTGAAGGACTACGCCCACAGTTAAGCTTGTCTAGATTTTTTTTTTTGAGACAGAGCCTCAAGCTGTCACCCTGGGTAGAGTACCATGGCATCACTGCTCACGGCAACCTCCAACTCCTTGGCTCGAGCGATTCTCCTGCCTTAGCCTCCCAAGTAGCTGGGATTATAGTTGCCTGCCACAATGCTTGGCTATTTTTTAGTTTCAGCCATCATTGTTGTTTGGCATGCCTGGGCTGGATTCGATCCCACCAGCTCAGCTGTATGTGGCTGACACCTTAGCCGCTTGAGCCACAGGCGCCAAGCCACTCCCTGAATTTCTAATTCCAACTTTTCCTCTATTTTATTGAACTTATTTGCAATCCAGATTCTGAATTTGGTTTCTGACATCTCAGCCATCTGTTTATGAATGCGGTCTTCATTTGTGTATGCCAGATTGTTCCTTGGTGGGGGGTTGATCTACTCTTGTTGTTCATGTTACCAGAGTTTTTCTGCTGATTCCGCCCCATGATTATTTTACACTGTTTGGCTAGATGAACACATAAGGAGACATTGGGTGGGGGTTCTAGGAGTAGTGATTGGCCAGTCCTTTGCCTGAATGCTGGGACTGACGTCTGTACCTTTTCCCCTATAGCTTTGCCAAGGACCCGTACAGTGGTATAGCCTGAGAAACTGGGGACCTTCTTGGTGTGGTGAGTTTAAATGGCTCTGTGTTATATTCAGCTGGTCTCTTTCTTACTCTAGTGAATCAGTTACTCTGGGTTGAAGTCTGAGCTATGGAGAAATACCAGTAGTTAAGTCACCATGCCACGCACAGGGAACAATTGGAAAAACAAAATCAAACCTTCCCACAACCACACACCCAGGGTGCTACTTTGGAAAGTCCTTGGGTTATTTGCCCAATTGAAGAGGTCCCAATCAATTATCCCAGTCAGCACTGTTCTCAGGTGGGAGAGTTCAAAAGGTCTCTGGTAACTAGATAACAGGGATCTGCAGGCAGCTCTAGTGTTACTCTCTCTCCAGTGCTCTGTGAGATCAGAAGGACCCACCCAGCAAATAAATTAGCCTGGTAAGGTTGATACCTCCTTAGTCACCTTGTACCTCTGTCACACCCAGTCACTGGTAACCCTGCAGGGCTGTGATCCACTTTCCTCCAATGAGCAGATGCTCCAGGGGTTTGTGCCTGCTTGAGTCACAGGGAAATCTGTGTCTCCTCGGCCAGGCCACTACTCTCTGCCACTCTCTGCCACTATCTAGCAGGGGGAGGTGAGGCCTGACAACCTCAGGTGTTTAATGGGGGCTAGGTCGATTCACTCAGTTCCAGCCCTGCTCCTGATTAATGTTGCTGACAGAACAGTGGAACTTCACAGAATTTGTTTTTGTCCCAGCTATCCTCCCCTGTGGCTCAGATGCTGGACTGCAAATCAGCACTGGATGTGCCACTGCCTGATCTGGGTTGCAATTTGTGTTGGGGCTGACTTAGTTAGAAGTCACACTTAGCTGTCAGTTCCAGCCTCTTCCTCCTTGCCCTTTGTCTCAGATTTGATCCCCTGAAGGCCAGGTGCATCTGAAGCTCAGTAAAGCAGTCCCCTGGGTCAGCCCCACCCTGGGAGTCTGCTGTCTCTGCATGCGTGTGCATATTCTAATCCCCAAACTCCACCTAGGCCGGTACCACCTCAGGCATACCCTTTACTCTCGGGGCCTGCATTTCTGTCCCAGATCTGTTCCACCAGTGGCTGCCACTGGAGAAGCTGCCTGGCTTCCTCTAATTACCCAGAGAGACTGGGAGTGTCCATTCAAATTATCCCCAGTGGTGTGAGCCCTATTGTTATTGTTCCCAATGCTGTTCTGTGCCTTGAGGGCACCACCACTTCTATGTGGTTCCCTTTCAGCTGACTTTATTCTCCTCACTCCCCAGCTGGAGAATCAGCACAGATCAGCAACAGCCCATGCCCTGTCCACATCCCTAGAGAAAATGCCCAAGAATCTGGACTCCATGGGGGACAGGCTTCCAAACCTCGGGGTGAGAGTGGAGGGGAGTGCTGGAAGTTCAAAATTGCAGGTAGAGGGTGGCGCCTCTGGCTCAGTGAGTAGGGTGCTGGCCCCATATACCAAAGGTAGCTAGTTCAAACCCAGCCTCAGCTGAACTGAAAAAAAAAAATTGCAGGTAGAGAATATATACAGTTTTATACAGTTTTATGCCTGGCAGGAGAGTGCCATGGCACCCTGGTAGGGGAAGGAGGTTTGGTTTTTAGAGGGTCTCTCTGTGGGGTGAAATAGGAGGACATTTGACCTCTGCTTGCTTGTTTGTATGGAGGTATGGAGTATACTGCGAGCCATTCTCATGGGGTTGGGGACTCCCGTCCACTTGGCAATGGATTCTGTACCTTTTGTTTGAATCCTTGGGGTCACAACTCACTTCAGCAAGGTTGATACATGTTCTTCAACCTTCTCTTTTGGCTCAGATCTGAACCATTGGCTTTCTTGCTAATTTCTGTCCTTTAACTCTCCTTCTGGACAGGAGCCTCTGTGGAAAGCTGGCTACAGATCACTGTCTTGCCTCCACTGCATTATGCTCTTTTATCTTTACTGCCATTCATTCAAGTTTTTTTTTTATTAAGTCATATACACATAGATCATGAATACATTTATGCATATGTGGGGTCAAGTCAAATCTGTCAAGTGTAGAACATAAATGTCTTAACATGATAATCAAGTAAATGAGGTGAAAGCTTTGTTGATTGGTTTGATGTAACCATGTCATATTGTATTAAAAAAAACAACACATAGTCATTGTTATTTAACTGGCCTGGGCTGGATTTGAACCCACGAGCCTCTGTATATGTTGCTGGTGCCCTAACCACTGGGCAACAGGAGCTGAGCCTGAATTTTAATAACAGTTCTGAAATTAGTTTTATTTATGAAAATACCAAAGTTGAGCAGTGCCTGTGGCTCAGTGGGTAGGGCACCAGCCCCATATACCGAGGGTAGTGGGTTCCAACCCGGCCCCAGCCAAACAGCAACAAAAAAAATAGCTCAGTGTTGTGGCAGGAGCCTGTAGTTTCAGCTATTCAGGAGGCTGAGGCAAGAGAATTGCCTAAGCCCAGGAGTTGGAGGTTGCTGTGAGCTGTGATGCCACAGTACTCTACCAAGGGTGATAAAGTGAGACTCTGTCTCATAAAAAAAAAAAGAAGAAGAAGAAGAAGAAAAAAGAAAATACCAAAGTCACCTGAATAAAAAGGGATTTGAGTTCTTTTCTATTTTCCTGATAACATATTTGATTTAAGCACGTTTTCTTTCTTTTTTAAGGCAGATTAATTTGAGCTCTTTTGCATATTTTGATAGTGCAATATCACAGGCAAATTACATATACAGACACAAACATACATAAAGGAAGAGGCAGAATTTTTATTTTCTGGCTTTTAAACACATAGTTTTATTCAGACTCTTAATCTTTTAGTTGCCTAATTTAGTTATCTTAGCAGGTTACTGAGGTTTTAGCTATCAGTTTAAGTTATTTTTCTTTTAATGATTTCTATAACCTGTAAATTAGATATATAAACATAGTTTTAATTACTGCTTTTAAATCCATAAATTCTACCAAGGAGAAAACCAAACCTATTTTATTTTTTATTACTTTTTTTTTTTAGACAGTCTCACTTTGTTGCCCTGGCATCATAGCTCACAGCAACCTCAAACTCTTGGGCTCAAGTGATTCTCTTGCCTCAGCCTCCCAAGTAGCTGGGACTATAGGCACCCACCACAATGCCAGGCTATTTTTAGAGATGGATTCTCACTTTTGTTCAGGCTGGTCTCGAACCTGTGAGTTCAGGCAATCCACCTGCCTCAGCCTCCCAGAGTGCTAGTATTACAGGCATGACCCACTGTTCCCAGCCTCAAACCTAACTATTTTAGTGAGACTTGTTATTGTAAACAAATTAACATCATTATAATAATTTAGGGATCCATTCAAAGGCCATTTTCCTTGAGGATAAATCAGCCAAGTTGTGTTACAGTAAAGTTTCATTGCTTTTTAGTTATAGTCAAGTATCCATACTGAGACCAATCAGACAGAATACACCGCAACAGGCTGCAATTTGGGGTTGAGGCCTGAGCTCCCATAATACAGACTTTACAGAAATACCAGACTTCTTGACAACAAAAACAGAATTGTTGAAAACTAAAGTTCTCAAAGTGCAACCATGAGGCCTAAGGTCCTATAATACAAGATACAGAAACACCAGATTTCTCAACAACAAAACAAGAACTGATGAGAAATAAAGTCCTCAGAACACAACAAGAAGAAAGCAGGTGGAACGTAGTGATTAGCAATGGTGAGTGCATGAAAGCAGAGCCCAAAGACTGCCTGGAGAAATTTCCCAACAGTACTGCTAAGAGCATTTAAGCACTGCATCCCCAGGCCCACCTGTCCAGGGCATGGTAGGGTTTTCCAGCAGAGCACTTACTGGAGCGGTCTAGAGGTCTCTTTTTTTTATTGTTGTTGGGGATTCATTGAGGGTACAAGAAACCAGGTTACACTGATTGCATTTCTTAGGTAAATTCCCTCTTACAATCGTGTTTTGCCCCCAAAATGTGTGACACACACCAAGACCCCACCCCCCTTGTTCCTTCCCTCTCTCTGCTCTTCATTTCCCCACCCCTCCCTCATTCTTTCTCTCTCTGCTCTACCCTTCCCTCACCCCCACTGTGTCATTGTCATTAATTGTCCTCATATCAAAATTGAGGATGGGATTCATGCTTCTCCATTATTGTGATGCTTGACTAAGAATAGTGTGTTCCACTTCCATACAGGATAATACAAAGGTTGTAAAGTCTCCAATTGTT
>CAUYRH010005655.1:0-28354 GCA_963574655.1 Perodicticus potto
TTGAGATATCATCTAACTCCAGTAAGATTAGCCCACATAACAAAATCCCAAAACCAGAGATGCTGGCGTGGATGTGGAGAAAAGGGAACACTTTTACATTGCTGGTGGGAATGCAAACTAATATATTCCGTTTGGAAGGATGTTTGGAGAATACTTAGAGACCTAAAAATAGATCTGCCATTCGATACTATAATTCCTTTACTAGGTATATATCCAGAAGACCAAAAATTACATCACAATAAAGATATCTCTACCAGAATGTTTTTTGCAGCCCAATTCATAATTGCTAAGTCGTGGAAGAAGCCCAAGTGCCCATTGACCCACGAATGGATTAATAAATTGTGGTACATGCATATCATGGAATACTATGCAGCCTTAAAGAAAGATGGAGACTTTACCTCTTTTGTGTTTACATGGATGGAGCTGGAACATATTCTTCTTAGCAAAGTATCTCAAGAATGGAAGAAAAAGTATCCAATGTACTCAGCCCTACTATGAGGCTAATTTATAGGTTTCATAGGAAGGCTATAACCCAACTATAGCACAAGAATATGGGGAAAGGGGCAAGGAAGGGGGGGAGGTTGGGGTGGAGGGAGGGCAATTGGTGGGGCCACACCTATGGTGCATCTTAGAAGGGTATGGGCAAAACTTACTAAATGCAGAATACAAATGTCTTCATACAATAACTAAGAAAATGCCATGAAAGCTATGTTAAACAGTTTGTTGGAAACATTTCAGATTGTATATGAAACCAGCACATTGTACACCTTGATTGCACTAATGTAAGCAGCTATGATTTAATTAAAAAAAAAATCAGGAAACTGGCGCTGATATCCTACTGTGAACAGACCAACAGTTCTTATTTTATAATGTCAAAGGTGTAATTCCCATCTTTGAGTGCAGTGGTTTTTACCAGGATAATACAAAGTGACTCAGAGCAGCAGCCTCTTTTCTGTATTTCCCCTTCTCTCTGATTGACGAACTGTGATGATTAAGAATTGGATGGTTGAATCAAATGGAAGGATACCTACCCAGATGGAAAAAAGTCATTTTACCATAAAGGTATTTCCACTAGGATGTTTATCACAGCTCAGTTCACAATTACCAAAACGGTGGAGTCAACCCAGGTGCCTATCAACACATGAATGGATTAATAAACTGTGCTAGATGTATACCATGAAATACTATTCAACCATAAAAAGATGGTGAGTTTACATCTTTTATATTAACCTGGATGGAGTTGAAGAACATTCTACGTAAAAAAGTATCACAAGAATAGAAAAGCAAGTATCCAACGTAGTCAATACTAATATGAAACCAATAGAAAAACTACACATCCGCATGAAAGAAAAACACAATTAAATTCAAGTGGAGGGAGGGAGGAAGAGGTAAGAAGGAATGAAGGAGGAAGATTGGTAAGCTCTTACCTAATGGGCACAATGTTAAGGGTATGTGGGTGATGGGCTCACCTAATGGGCACAATGTCAAGGGTATGTGGAACACTCCCTGGGTGATGGGCTCACCTAATTGGCACAATGTTAAGGGTATACGAAACACCCCCTGAATGATGGGCTCACCTAATGGGCACAATGTTAAGGGTATATGGAACACCCCCTGGATGATGGGCTCAACTACAACTTGGACTTTGCCTGACAGACACAAACAAGGGAACCTAATTGTATCCTCATATTAATCTGAAAAAAAAATAAAAGTAATTGGATGGTTGGATGTGAGTTAGCAAGTGTGCTTAAATCTGATCATAACATCCAGTTTTGCCTCTCCTTGGGTGCTAACATTTGGGTCAACAATGTGTAGGTCAACACAGACTTATCAAGACTTTAGATTCCCCGGGCCCAGACACATGGAGGACCAGTCTCAGCACAGCCAATTGTTGGTAAGAAGGCAGGCTGTGTTCTAGCTAACTAAACTTCCATCTCTTTGCATCAGTCCCAGCTACTTTCAGCATATCATGCAGGTTTGTCATTTCCTTTCTCTTAGCCATCCATCCAGGCTTTTATTATTGCAGTCCATACAGCCCAGAAATTTGATTTTGCATGTGAATTGGTTATAGATGGAGGTGAGTGATAAAATTATGCTTTCAGTATGGGTCAAGTTCCAGTGACATATAGTCTTGTAATTTCTTCACCTATGTGTAGTATTTAAGTTTGGTAGTTTCCAGCCCTTGGATATTTCAAAATCCTTCCTGCACAGACTGTTTTAAATAACTTCCAGGATATTGTGAAGATTGATCAAAGACACAAAGGAGCTCCCCAGTAGAGGTGGCAGCAAACTTCTTTTGTTGTTATAACATCCTGTTTCCTGGAGCTTAAACATAAACTGACACAGTCATCTTGGATCCACCTAAAGAGCTTAGCCAAAAGTCTCCCCAGTGGTGCGATATTATGGCTTCCATTTCACTGTGGTTTGATACATTTATGTTATTTGGACTGAGACTTGGGCCAGCTTTCCATGTCCACATTTAATCATTGATGTTTGAGGAGTGAAAAGCTGCTTATTATTGTTAATTAGACAGGTAAGTTTTGTTGGCAAGA
Organism: Perodicticus potto; assembly: GCA_963574655.1. Lineage (NCBI taxonomy): Eukaryota > Metazoa > Chordata > Mammalia > Primates > Lorisidae > Perodicticus > Perodicticus potto. The sequence goes on from CAUYRH010005655.1 coordinate 2,553, forward strand.
TGCTCAGAACTTTTTTTATCTGACGGATTTTTTCTTTTAACCTGACAAAGTTGTTTCCTGACAAACTGAAGGAGCAGTGCAAATTGACTTCATCCTCAAACAGAGCTTCCTTTGGAACTCTGTAGTAATTAGAAATTACAGCCATTTTCCTCAGGATGTTATCTTCAGAGACTAAGATATTCAGTGGCAACCAAGGCTTCATAATGATGTGATTGCTAAGAGACAGCTTTGTATAAATAGGAGCTCTGAAAACGACTTTTCTTATCAATCTGAGGAGAGCCAATTTTTGCAAGCGTGGGAAACCAGGGAGAATTGGAAACTGATGCATTGGTTTTCCAGTTAGAGCAGAGCTATTGTGTATCTCTGGTAGTTAGTGAAGAATATTTCTAAGAGAAAGTGTCAAAGCAACATAGAAGATTAAAGGGTAGTCTGATAGTCATGTAAAAAAATTAGGATTGTCGATTACAAAAAAGTTTAACATTTCTTAGCATTAATCTCAAGTCCAGAATCTGTGACAATAATGAATGTTTCATTTAGTTTTGCTTTCAATTTTTGCTCCCCCCCTACATCCCCCTACCTCTCCTGCTCTCAGCAATCTGGCCTTCCAACTAATTAAAAAAATTGAGGCTGTTGAACATGACCTTTCTTAAATTCTGTCTACCTAGAAACCATTTGCATTCATGCCTGTGTTCAGCTCTCTCTCCTCACCCTGTCTCAGAGACCGAGGTGTTCCCTTCACCTGTTTAAGACCAAATCCTCTACCTGTCCCTTGAGCCAATCACCTTCTGCCTCTTTTAGGACCTTGTTCCATCTTCCTACCCCTTTCCTGGGCTTCAAAATCTATGCAGGAATGTCTATGCTAAACTTTGAAAGACATTTTTTCCTTCTATTTTGGGTAGTGTTTTCCAAGATAGTGTTCTACATTAGACTGATATTTAAATTTCCTGTCTTAGGGCCAAAGATACATTGAAAAGGGATAAAATGCATGAAAATATCCACATTACTTTGGTAACTTCTTTATGAAACATTTTTATAAAATGTAAAAACTTGGTACCTATGGAAAACAATTATTAACAATCTTGTCTACATTTTAAAAGCATAACTCACATCCCCTTTTAATTCAGGAGGTAGTTTTATCTTATTTAAACACCTGGTTCTTATAATGGGACACATATATTCTTATATGCTGGTATTTTGATAATTCACACTAATTATGATGAACCAATTTCTGTTTGAAGTATTTTTAAATGTGCACATTTCCTCTTTTTTGACAAAATATGGTTATTAATGAAACATAACATTTAATTTTAGAAAACCTGTGAGAAGAAAGTGAGCTTGTCATTTTCTTTTATGTTCAATTTATACCAAATAAGCTTTACATTGTTTTTGACCAGAACCCTTTTCCCCCAGTTTTCCATGTTATTTGTTTGACGCTTATGGGCAACATGATCATTAATGACAAATGATAATAACCATGACAACAAAATTAAAACTAATACAGCGTGTCCCAAATTGCACAGTACATCTCAACATTATCTCGTATTGTCCTTTTGCTGATAACAATGCATGGCCTAGTACATAGTGCTTGTGTCATCAGCTCTTTTCCACAGGTAAGAAAATTGAGATATAAGAATATTAAATGACCCAGCTAGAAAGAGACAAAGTTATAAAGTTATATATACAAAGTTATATATAAAGTTAAATGTAACACCTGACATTTAAAACAGTAATTAAAGACAAAACACTTGACTTGACACTGTATTTATACCTGAGTATAAACAAATATTTTGAGGGGGGTGTGAGGGATAGAACTGTTTCTGGTGTAACTAACGTGATTAAATATACTCACATTTGTATATAAATGTAGGTATAGGATAAGAAATTTTTCCTTGTATCATTTTCATTAGCTATTTTCTTTCCAATGTTTTACTTTGTGCTATTTATTTAGTATTTCCCCAAATGCATAGCATTGAGAAAGGCTCTAAGTTTATCTGTGTTGGAGTCTGTTGTTTTTTTTCCCCCCAACAGCAAAAGGTTACCTGTTTTCACTTCTGTTAACTGTATCTCCTTGAAACTTCTAGAAAGGAAAGTAGCCCAGTGTATACCTGGTTGCCAGGGACTAATTTTCCATTTTGCAGTTTAGATGAGACTGTGGTTTTCGAAAATTGTTTCTTCAGAGAATTATATTCCTAACTGCAGCACTTTCATATTTATACATTTGAACGTGAAGGGTGAAAATTCATTTATGCTTTTGATAATGCTATTGCGTTCTGCAAATCATTCCTAGGCTTTCTATAACCCGCCCTTGCTGCCTCCTCCGGTGAGCTTGTATTCCATCATCTTACATTTTCATAATATTTGTGAGCAGATCCTTCATTTAATTCTCAGCTTCAGCATGCTTTCTCGTTGTGTAATGTCTTTGAAGTTCAGGCTGTAAACTTTGTCATCCTCTCTCTCCATTCTGTATCTCAGGCCTCTGATACTCTTTATTCTTATCTCTGATTACTTCCCCGAGGTCCTATTCTTTTGCAGTCACCCCTTTCCACTCCAGGGGCACCTACTGTTAGATCATTCACAGAACCTTGGGAGAGCGAGTAATTGCTTCCTGAGCACTTTCCATTTCTTTTTCTATTTGCTCTCTTATCCCTCTGTATTGTACTCAACATAGTTTCCATTTTTTCAAATTGCTTTTTGCCTTTTTTCAGATTAACTTACCCTAAACATTAAAGTTATTTTTAATAACTAGATCATACCATCTCTGTAACTTGGACCTAACATGTGGACTTTTTTAGTCCTCTTTTAATATTTAGGAGTTGTTCCACATTCCTTCTTCTGATACAGTTCTTTGTTTTGTATGCTAAAAATATTTAAACCTTACATAGAATAAATTTGACAATAGGTCAAGCATAGACTGAAAGTTTCTTTTGTATTACTTTCTGAACATGGGGGTGTATGAAGCAAAACTAGAAACAAAATTGAGAGAATGTATTTAAACTTTTTGAATTGCACCATACATTTGATAATAATTATGTGATTTCATAGACATAATAGTTATAAATGAATCATCTATTATCAACCAAAAAATAGGCTGGGTGCAGTGGCTCACACCTGTAATCCTAGCACTTTGGGAGGCCAAGGCAGTTGGATTTCTTGAGCCCAGGAATTGGAGGCCAGCCTGAATAAGAGTGAGACCCTGTCTCTACTAAAAATAGAAAAAATTAGCCAGGTCTTGTGGCAGGTGCCTGTAGTTCATCTACTTGGGAGGCTGTGGCAGGAGGATCCCTTAAACCTAGGAGTCTGAGGTTGCTGTGAGCCAAGATGGTGCTGTGGCATTTTAGCTTGAGCAATGGAGTAAGACTCTGTCTCAAAAAACAAAAATGTATTAGGACCTTTACTAGGTAATTGGGTCAATAATACAAACTTGAAAAACATTTCTACTATTTCTATATCATTCATTTAAAAAGAGCTCCTAAGTTTGCCTTTGGGAGGGTTTGTTTTTGTTGGATTTGGTCTTTCTGTGGAAATCCGTTATTCTTTTGCTTGCTCTTGGGCTCACCTTTCTTACCTGTTTTCTGATCTTATCATAAGTCCTGACTTTCCAATGCTTCCTGCATATATTTTTCTGGAACATTACACATTAGAGTGGCCTTGAGTCTTCATTCCTTACTTTTTTTTTTTTTTTAATTGGTGGGTTTTCTTTTTCTCTTTAGTTGAACTTCACAAAACATAACATTAACCATTTTAAAATGAACAATCATTAGCATTTCATGCCTTCACAATGTTGTGAAACCACCATTTCCATCTAGTTCTAGAACTTTTTCATCACCCATCCCCATTAAGTAGTTGCTTCCCATTACCAGCCCTTAGCCACTACCAATCTGTAACAGTCTCCATGGATTTACCTAGTCTTTATACTTCATATCAGTATGTGACCTTTTGTGTCTAACTTTTTTCCCTTAGCATAATGTTTTCAAGGTTTATCCACATTGTAATGCATATCAGTATGCCATTCTGTTTGGTGGCTGAATCATTTTCAATTGTATTTATATACTACAGTTTGTCTTTTCATCCATTAATGGACAACTACACTGTCCACCTTTTGGCCATTATGAATAATGCTGCTGTTAAGACACATGCACACTATTTGTTTGATTACCTATTTTTAATTATCTTGGAGTATGCATCTAGGAGTGAAATTGTTGAATGACGTGTAATTTTATGTTTTATTTTTTGAGGAACTGCCAAGCTGTTTTTCTCAATTTTTAAGATTCCCTTAAACACACAAAAATAAAGTTCTAGGTCATATAATCCTGAAAGACAGTATTTCTTGAAAATCAGTCAGATTTTTAAATCAAAATCATTAATTACCTAATTAATTACAGTTGACTCTTGATTAGCTCAGGGGCCTAGGGGAGCCCCCTCCCCCACATACACTAGAAATTCTACATATAACATTTGATTGCCAGAAACGTAACTACTAATATGCTACTGTGAACTCAAAGCCTTATTGAGGACATGAACTATCGATTAACACATATTTATTTGTATGTTATTGGATTACATCCTTACTTCTTATGATCAAGTGAGCTAGAGGAAAGAAAATGTTATTAAGAAAATCATAAGGAAGAGAAGCGTATTTGCTATTCCTGTAAGTGGAAGTGGATCATCACAAAGGTTTTCATCCTCGTCAGCTTTATGTTCAGTGGGCCGAGGAGGAGGCGGGGAGAGGAAGGCTGGTCTTGCTGTCTCAGAGGTGACAGAGGCAGAAGGCAACTCACAGATAAGTGGACCTGTGCGGTTTAAACCCGGTTGCTCAGCATTCAGCTGTATCTCTGTTACTTCGAATGATGTGACTTTCCAGAAAAGCATCTTTACCTTAAGTCATTGAACGCAGTTACATAGTAGAAACTAGAAGTTTTTCTGGTACGTTAGGTGTTGGGGGGGAGTAATTGATGACTGTGGTCATTGAGAGAGAAGACGTCACATCCCTTGCACCACCACAGAACTCATTGTCTGGGACATAGGACACTACAGTCTCCTCAGAGGACTGTAATGAAGTCATTGGTTTAAAGTAACTTCAAACATTTTTATTTCGCATAGTTTCTTGTGTACTTATGCTTTAATGTAACTAACTTAAAGCTTGCTTTGAAAGCAGTGTGGAAGGAATGCAAGTAGGGAAAAAGAAGGAGAGGGAAAAAAACTGATATCAAAAACCTAATGTGACATTAAGAAAAACATTTTTTAAAAGGAGCTTAGGTTGTCATTTGGTTTCAGGACATTTAAGCCTGTTGATTATTCATATTCAGGACCATTTTCAATCATATACTTCTTTGGTTTTTTTTTTTTTTTTTTTTTTTCAGTTTTTGCTAGGGCTAGTTTTTAACCTGCCACCCCCGGTGTGTGGGGTCGGCGCCCTACTTCTTGAGCCACAGGTGCCACCCTACTTCTTTGTTTTTCATTCTCTCTTTTTTTCCACAATTAATATATATGTCTTTGCTGTGAAAGTTGCTTTCTTTGTAGGAACTTTAAATATCCAAATAAAAGACTCATTCTGAAGGAAAAAACCATCTCTTCTGTTTTATGTGTCAATCTGGGTATTTAAAATTATTAAATAGATAAACCATAGGTAGACCTTCATATTTGAGCATTCTACTATTGTTTCTTTGTTTCAGGGAAGATGTTGATGAAATAAATACCATTCTATGTTAGAATATTTATTTTCATCTAATTCCTTGCAAGTTTCTGCAATGTTTCAAGGAAAAGTAAATAGCCCTAGAGAATTGAAATGCAAGGATGAAATTACGTATTATCATGGCCATGCTATGTTGAGTTTTCTTTTATTAACAATGAATACATCAGTGCAGATTTATTTCACAATGCTTTATGCCTTCAGAGTCTAAGCTTTAAAGGTTCGTTCTGTACAGTAATACTTCAGCAAGTACATCTCCCTCGTCTGCGGGATCTCATTTATAAGCTAGGCTCACCTTCTGCTTCCTGCAGTAATAAACGTTTTTGCCTGCAAGATTTTAGATGAGATATTGTATTCCTCCTCTTATCCCCTTTTCAACCTATTGCCCTGTAGAAAGTATGTTCTTTTTCAAGACCTTTGAAGGAAAAACAACTCACTTGACTCATTTTTCCAAAGCAGCTCTTTTAATGTGTTTGGAATTGCTTTCTGAATACTGTTTCTCATGTCATAATACTACTGAGGTGTTTTGTTACATGTGAGATAGAAATTAGGAACTATCACTTAGAGGACTTCTTACCCGATTAAAAAATACGTCTTCAATTCAATTAAAAATGTTTTTCTCAGATTTCAATGACTTTGAGGCTTTTGATATTTAAACAACTTTTGTAACAACTGAGAAAAATCAATTTAAATATGCATAGACAGCCATGTATAATCTCCACTACTCCATCACCTTAAAACCCAGGTTTACAGAGTGATTTTTAAAATAGAAGATGATAGCTATATGCACTCAGAGTATGCTCACTTGTGTGTGCAGAACAGAAAGTCTTTCTTTTGTTATTGCACAGATTCTCTTTCTAAGGACGTTAATGGACTTATTTTCCAGCCATTGTGGGTTTTGAAGGCACAGGAAGTCCTATCAGGACATTTAGCAGGGCTAGTCCATTCCAGATTCAGACTGGCTCATTTATTTTCCAGCTACAGTTGTGGCCAGGCCATCTTTTCTTTAGCTGTTGTCCAAGGAAAGGGCCTTCTGAGGCAGTGCTAGTTCAGAGTGTTGTAGAATGTTTGCAGCACATACACAGGATGGTCAAGCAAATATGCTCTCATTACAGTGATATTGTCAGGGGGAGGCATGCTGATTAGCTAAGAACATGAGCACTGGGCCAAGGAAATGCAATCACATGCAAACTGTGCCCTAGAACGGGCAATCAACACCATGAGTCTCTGTTTCCTCATCTGTGAAATGGGGACAATATAATCTGCTGATTATAAGATTCAGAGTCAAGTGGGTAACTAACGAATGGTATTTATTACTGTTACTTTATTTCTAATGTATCTTAAAAACAAAGAAACTATCATTTAAAATCAAATTTAGTTTTATAGAACACATTGCATTGACAAGTCTTTTGGGAGTTAAAAATCTCAAATTCATCATTTTCCAACATTATCAAAGTAAACATTAGATATAACAAAATCTTCCTGGAGGACAACTTTGAGGCATCCCAATTTGACTTGTGGAGCAGGAAGCTAAGGGAAACATATTTTTATTTTCCCCTCAATTAATCTGTCTATGTCTCATTCCTCCTTCTCCAGATCTATCAGCTCTATGGTATCTGGAGGCCTTTAAACGATTTCAATTTTATTTTTCCCGGGATGATAAATATTTTGGCATGACTGATTCTCAAATGTGAAAAGACTAGAAATAGAGGAATAAAATCAGCCTTTCCAAGATTTAACTGGAGGAAATATTCTTAGCTCTATTTCTCGTGGTTATGTTGGGTTTAACTGTACGATTTAATTACTCCGTAATAAAAAAGGCACATTATGCAAGCAACCATGCCAAGGACCACATACAGAGAGAACACACTAATGTGTTCATTTATTTTGCTATATAATGGAACTTTAGAATGATTTTCTACAACACAGAAGATAAACTTTGTGCAAGTCAATAGTAAAAGCTGTAGTGCACCCACTACGTGCAAGGCGTTGTGTTAGGTATTGTGGATGTTCCAAACACACACTAGGCGCACTAGTCCCTGCCTTCCCAGACCTGATAATCATAGGAGAGAAATAAGACATTTTCACAAATATCAAAACTATAAAGCATGTGGGAAGCACAACAAAGGTTAAAAAAATAAAAGTATTTATGGGAACAAAAAATAGTGAAAGTGAAGACTTCCTGCTGAGACCTTTAGGAAGGCTTTGCAGAGTGCTGGCATTTAAACGAGAGAGGATTTCAACGGGAGGGACAGACAAGGAGACAGAGAACCAAGGCAGGGAAAGGGCGGCGAGTGGTCCGGTGCACGAGTGCACAGCGCCAGAAAGGAGGGGTACACTGATCCCAGGGTGGGTCGCCTGCGGAGGGACTGCACGTATTGAAGAGATACAGACAGGGCACGAAAGGTCTGCAAGGAAGAGTAAGGAAGAAGGAAAGGTCTCAGAGGATGCAAAGAACTCTGAGGAGAGGCCATGAAACTGGAAAGGGAATGGCAGAGAGGGAGGGCAGAGGAAGTAAGAAAATATAAGAACAATGATAAACTTTGCCACGGGTCTCCTAATGACGGAGATGTCTTTAGGCTGAAGCAGAGGGAAAGAGAAGGTGTCAGGAGGGCTGAACAAGGAAGAAATATCCTCTGGCATCTAGCTTAAATAGGACTTTGTCAAGGAGAATTTTTTTTTTTTGTAGAGACAGCCTCACTTTGTGGCCCTCGGTAGAGTGCTGTGGCATCACAGCTCACAGCAACCTCCAACTCCTAGGCTGAGGCGAATCTCTTGCCTCAGCCTCCCAAGGAGCTGGGACTACAGGCGCCCGCCACAACGGCTATTTTTCTGTTTTGCAATTAGGCTAAGGGTGGGTTTGAACCCACCACCTTCGGTGTATGGGGCCAGCGCCCTACTTGATGAGCCACAGGCACCACCCTGTCAAGGAGATCTTTGATTCTACACTGTCTGTCTAAATTAAGTTGAATTCTCCCAGTTATGTTCTCTGAGTTAGTCAGGGCCCAACAGGAAATAGGCAGCTCTAACGAGTTTAACAAGGAGATGATTCATAAAAGGTGTGTGCAGGGTTAATGGAAACCAGGTGGGATAAGAGACACGTCAGGTTGGCCTGTAGGAACTGTGACCACCATCCGTAGGTTTGAGTGGCAAAGAGAGGAAGCGGTTCCCAGGGCCTCAAGAGAGCAATGTGACTACTGTCACAGCAGGGTCAGGCCAGGAGGGAGAAAGAACAGTGATTTCCTCTGCTTCCCACAGGGAGTTCAGCGTGCAAGATAACTCACTGATGTGGCCTAAGGAGGCCAGCCTCCCAGAGCAGAGAAGGGAGAGGTCACCTACCAAGGCACCAGTGGAAACTGTCCATCCCACCGGCTCTCAGTTTGTTATTGGTAGCACTGGTCACAATCCTAACTAAAAAATGAATGGCATAATGACTCATTTAGCATCTGTCTTCTTACTTGAATGGAAGCTCCCTGAGGGTCCATACTCTTTGGGTCTTTTTCTCTGCCAGAATTTTGGTATCTGGCCCAAGGCCTTATATTTAGAAGATCCAAGAAATATTTTTTTAATGAATAAACTAATGAGTGAATTAATAAAAACAAAATCTGCTTTATCTTCCCAACATTTATTGTAGGTGTTTTGAAAGAAAAATCAAGAGAACTCAAATGAGATACACTTTACAAGTAGCTTTGGATTCATTTTAAGCTATATCTCGAAGAAAATTGCTAAGCTGAAAGTTTCTACTACTAGTTACAGCCATGTTCTCCCCCTCCCCACACTGATTATCTTACTTGGAGTTAGGCCCTTAGGATAGATCCTATATAATTAGCAATAGAAGATGGAAGGTCCTGAATATCTGTCACCATTCCACATGTAATTATAGCAGTTGGCATGATTGGAGAAATTACACTCACAGAGCATTTTCATGTCCCTCAATCTTTACAGACTGCACAAATTGCTTGCTTATTTTATTTGCTTTGTGGTTATCAAATACAGGTCAATAAATCTGTACTGACTAAAAAAGTTAGCTTAAATCAGTAATGAGATTTTTTATCAATTACATGTGGGGAGAAGGTTCTACTGTAGCAGGGAGAGTCATTCATTTATTTACAAGCATTTTTCTGCTACTCACTTTGCTAGGTTCCTGGGATATATCATGATACAATGGGCATATTCCCTGCTCTAAAAGAATTTGCAGCATACTGAGAGAGGCAGACAAGGAAACACAGTGGATAGGATTAGGATTGTACAGGGAAAGTGATGGAGGAAAAGTAGACTGCCCCGAGGCTTTGGGAAGGGCAATGGATTCAGACTTTGGGTGGAGAGAGAGAATTGGTCATTTGGAGAAAGTGACATCTGGGCTGGGCCCTAAGGGAAGAGTAGGAGGAAGGATGATTTTGTGTGTTTTGTATGGAAAATGGGGTGCCAATAAAGCATGTGCTAAGAGATCCAATTTGCATTTAAACAGTCTACTCTTCCTGGCTGCTTTGTGCAAAATGGATTGAAGAGGGGACAGGGACAGAAGCTAAAGCTATTTACTAGAACATTTCAAATGCCCTAGAAGAGTGGTGACTGCAGATAGGAAGAGAAGTGGGCGGATTCTAGATGTATCTTGAGAAAGAAATGACAGGTTTGCTAATGGATTGGAGTAAGGAGGAGAAAACAAGATGAAGCATTAGAAAAATGTGCATTAGATTTTTGACTTGAGCATCTGGGTGAACATTGGTTCTGAATCGTGGAGGGCTCGGAGATAGACAATTTTGAGAAATGGGGAATGATTTGGATGCATCAGTTTTTAGATGCACACTAGATATTGACGTGGAAATAGATGGGTAGTTAGAGATGTAAATCTGGAGCTCAGAGGAGACAGTGAAGGATAAAGATTAAATTTGAGAGTAAAAGGCAATGGGTGGGTGCTGAAAGCCATGGAGTGCACTGAAGCCTTCTAATATTTGCACTGAAGGTACGAGGAACCACAAAAAAGGCAAGTTCTGAGGTGCAGAAGGGAACCGCAGGGAGTCTAAAAAAGAAGATATTAACTGTGTCAAAAACTTCAGAGGGTTAGAATGAGAACAAGAAGTGTCAATGTTATTTGGTGGCCTGAGACGAGCATTTCAGGGAAATAGCAGGGAAGGAAGCCAGGCTAATGTTAATTGAAGAGAGAACAGAAGTGAAGAAGTTAAAATAGTTAAGCACAGAACTAGTTTAGAAGTCTCATTTAGTGAAAAGCAAAAGAGAAATATGGGGAAAGCTGGAAGGAAGAGTGCAGTAGGTGGTGGTGGTTGTTCCAAATAGGTCACAATACAGCCTATTTGCTGTGCTGATCAGATGAGCCCCTAGAAAAGGAGAGATAGTATGATGCTCATACTATGCTCATACTAGAGAGAGGAAACCAGCAAAGGAAAGAAGTCCTGGAGAAGAAGCCAGGAGACGGCATCCAAGATGCAAGAGGAGGAAGCTAACAACAGAAAGGGGCAACACAGGAAGGCAGAAAATCTGAGAAGGAGGTAGATTTTTCTGTCTGGCAATAGGAAGATGAGAGAATTTCACATTCTATTCTATTGAGGAACAGTGAGGAAAAGTCATCAGCTAGAGTGAGGAAGTAAGAAAGTGTGGGAAGAGGGGAGAAGGTCAAAAGAGGGGTCTTGGCCAAGGGGCAAGCAAACTCCCTAGGAAGTGGATTAGGATTTCTGGGCACTGCTGGAGGCTCGTTTGGGAAGTGTGATGATAAGTTTGGAATCAACCAATCACTACATAGGTCCTGTCTGTCATTTCCTAGCACAGGTTAGCAATTTTGGTGCAGATATGTGTTCAAGCAGGTTGGGGTTTTGATAGGCGACTATGATAGAAGAATAAAGGGGAAAGTTTGCTGAGGGTGGTTGATCGGAAAGTTGGACCGTGAATCTAAACTGGAAAGCAGGGATGTGGAAACAGAAGAGGAATGATGAACAGTAGAAAGCGGTCACTTAAACAAGCCAACCACAGAGGGACAAATATTGCACGTTCTCACTCATAGGTGGGAGCTAAAAAAAGGGCATTCTATGGAGGAATGATGGGTAGAATGAGAGTAGAATGATGTGTTACTGGAGCTGGGAAGGGATGAGGGAGAAGGCATAAGGAGAAATTGGTTTCAGGACACAAAAATGAAGTTCAAGAAAAGAAATAAGTTCTATTCCATAATAGGTAGGGAAATTACAGCTAAGACTAATGCACATGTCCAAATAGCTAGAGGAAAAGATTTTGTAATGTTCCCAAGATGGGGAAAAGATTTGAGGTGATGGCTCTCTCAATCACCCTGATTGAATTATCACATTGTATGCAGGTATCAGAATATCACATGTTCAAAAATGTACAACCCCAAATGTGTACAATTGTTATATGTCAATAACAACAAATAAATTAAAAGAAAGACACTGGTCACTTAAATATGACAAAGGGTGGTCAAAGAATTAGTGCAGTGAGTATAGAGAAACGAGTGAATGGGCAAGAGGAGGGCGTTTAAAAGGCAGCACACTGAACGCGTGATTCCAGAGGGATGGTATTACTGTTGATGACAAGGACTAGGCTGTGACATGGTTGTGGGTGTCTGAGGCACGATGGAAGAAACACTGACTGAAGTCAAGCAGCCTCAGACCAGAGAGAAGGGGATGTTTGACATTCCTGTGATGTGAGGAGTCACCGAGAGCAGTGACAACCATACAGGTGGAGAGAAAGACAGAAAACATCTTCGAAGGAGAGTTTAGGAAGGGGTCACTAGGTGACACTAAAAAAGGGAAGAAAATGTGGCAAAGAAGGTGGCCGGAGACTCAGAGGACCTAAGGCTTTGAAGGAAGAGAAATGGTGTGGTTGTGGAAGTGAGTATTCCACACACTGCTTCTGGCTTTGAGATAAACGGGAAGCGTGAAGGTTGCAAGGGAGAGGTGTCCTCAAGGAATAGCTGAGTTTGCTCATGTTGGATCTAGAATTCTACAAAACACAGGAAGTGCTAACAGAGGGGAGGAAAGGGTGAGGAATTAGGTAAGATTAGGCACTGTATGAGGGGAAAAGTCTGAAAAGGGCCCGGGCACAAAACCAGGGCAGGAGGGATTGAAATGGATGGGAGAGATAGGCTTGCCACTACAGACAGAAATTGGGCCCCTGGGAACTGGGCTGAGGAGAGAAAGCCTTATTCTTTTGGGGTTTACAGAATAATCTTTTTTTTTTTTTTTTTGTAGAGACAGAGTCTCACTTTATTGCCCCTCGGTAGAGTGCCGTGGTGTCACACAGCTTACAGCAACCTCCGACTCCTAGGCTTAGGTGATTCTCTAGCCTCAGCCTCCCGAGTAGCTGGGACCACAGGCGCCCGCCATAACGCCCGGCTCAAAATAAATCTATTTTTTTCCCATCCCTATTGCTCTGAAATTGATATTAGATGTCTTTTCAGGAATAAAGGGGGTACCAGTGGAGGTAAAAGAGAAGATATACTGAAGGGAACAGAAAAAATACTTCTGTAGGTCATATGCAATAATATATAGGTTTGGGAAGGGCATGGTGGTTTATGCCTGTAATCCTAGTATTCCGGGAGGCCACACTGTGTAGGTTGATTGAGCTCATGAGTTCAAGACCAGCCTGAGCAAAAGTGAGACCCAGACTCTACTAAAAAACAAACAAACAAACAAACAAACAAGAACCAGACACTGTGCTAGGCACCTACATTCCCATCTACTCAAGAGGCTGAAGCAAGAGAAATTCTTAACTTCAAGAGTTTGAGGTGAGCTTTGATGCTGCAGCACTCTAGCCTGGGGCAACAGAGTGAGACTTTGTCTCAAAAAAAATAAATAAATAAATGAAATAAAGTCTTTCGTGACAATTCACAAAGGATAGAAATTTTAAGAGAAAAATAGCAATCCCCTAGATTTTCCTACTAGAGAATATTACTGTTAGTGTTTTTGCAAAACGATTGCTTGCCTCCCCCAACACACATACATTTTAATCTTCATTGAAACTATGCAGATGTTGAGAATCACAGTGGAGAGGAGAAAAGCTGAGAAAGCTCACATTTTATGGCCCTGATTGTCTCCAGAAGATGAGGAAGTGATACGTGGTGGTATTAGCAACAGAGAGTGAATGGAGCAGGGAGGGCTTGGAATTGTTAAGGAGAGTGGGAAATGTCCACAAGGCTGCTATCGTGATATCAACCAGAAATCAACACGGGAAGGATAAATAGTTACGGAGCAACGCTGAGCACGCAGATACCAGAATTCTGCTGATTTCTCCCCAGGATACTAAGGGAGGGCATTCTGCCAACTCCCACCCCACTCCTTCACCAATATTAGGAAAAACGTCATTGGAGAGCATCATTTATTTTATAAAATCCACAGCAATTTTTAAAAGATCACATCAACCACTGAGTTTAAAGTCTTCCATGTGTTTGCTATAAATATCATTGGTAGATACCTTAGCATGATTCTCCTTTTCTTACCAGCTAATGACTTAAGAAATGAAAAATAAGAAAATCCCTTAATTCAAATCTTGACAAAAACCAACCAAACAACAACAACAAAAAGACTTGCAAAAGAATGTGGTGGTCAACACACTTTGTCAGATACCGTGTGGCTGGGTAAGATGAGGCCTGATTTCCCAAAAGAAGCAAAGTTACTTTGTGTTCACAACATAATTGAGACTTATGTAAAAGGTTTTACGTTTCTAAGTCTTTCAAATACATTCTGAAAGAATTCCTTAGAATTCTTTTCCTAAACAAAACTGTCAACTTTTAAGAAAGTGATATGATGTTAAAGAAATACAAAGTGCTTTTTCCTACTTGTTTTCTCCCTTTCTTTTCTGTAATACAACTCTCAATAATTCTGCTGCTATTAAGAGTTGTAAGCTCCAAGGTCATGATTCTTGCTCTTTATTTCTCTTGACAGCACCAAGGCATGAGGTGCAGCAAGTTCATGAAATGGCAGGCCTGCAGAGCAGGGAGGTGGATGGTGCCCCACTGGGAGGGCAGCATGGCCTTAGCGGGTGCCCAGGAGACAGGCAGGAGCAGAGGCTGAGGAAATCAAGAGGATCTCACACCAGGACTCAGACAGAAGGGGGCTGAGGCCCCTGACCACAGACGCAGGCTGGGGATAATCAGCGAGCAGGGATGGGACCAGGCAGCTGCAGATGGAGTAGAGGGGTGCTCACAATGTCAAGGACACTTTATCTTTGTAAACAGTTCCCTGTTTGCTCCTGCTTCTGGGTCTTTCAAAGGCCATGGTGGCTGTGGGCTAAATAAGCAACATAAGACTCATGACCGAAGAGAGAAGCTCTTCCCTAGATGCCACCTGAGAAAGAGATGCCTATGAAAGCCATGAATCTTGCTCTGAGGTTTTGGAAAATTGTCTTGGGGTTGTTCTTACTAAATGAGTAAGAGTCTCAGTGCATATTTTTTTTTTAATTGACCAGGCATTTGTGTTCTTGTCCATTATAAAGAAGATTCTAACAGCGCGTCTTCTGTCCAGAGGGACCGAAGTCCTTCAGAAACCAAGTTCCAAATCTTCAATTTCTGCAAATTTTCTTTCTGTTTTTTGTGTATTTATAGCTGACAGTAGAGTCTAAAAATAGCAATAGCTACCTTTAGAATAGTGCCCCATATAGAGTAGGTACTCAATAAATGATCAACTGAATTAATTTATAAATGACTGTCATCATTATTAGCACAAATAAGTATGTGTTATATGCCAGACCTTGCATTGCAGATTTATTATTTAATTTTATCTTTGCAATACTTTGAGACTGATATTTTTATACCTACTTTACAGAAAAGGAAAAGGAGTCACAAAAGTTTATGTGCCTCTTTCAGCATGTACCACTTGTGCATACTAATGAAGTTGTGGAGCAAGGATTTGAACACAGGCAGCATTAATTGAGAACTTACTCTGTGCTAAGTTGATTTCTTGTTTAACCCCCCGCCTCCTAATTCTATGGAGTATGTATAATATCTAGAAATTAGGAAATAGAAACTTAGAGCAGTTAAGTGACTTATCTAGTCACCTGGCTAAAAATAATAGATCTGGGACACAATCTCTTCTGTCTTCAAAGCTTGTGTTCTTAAATACAATAGGACATTGCCTCAGAACACCTAAAGTAATAATGAGCTGTTAGACTAACTTCTAAAACGACCACCTGTGACCCCTACCTTGTGGTAGTCACTCCCTCATGCAATTCCCCTCCCTGTGTAGGGTAGACCTAGGGACTGGCTTCTAACAAACAGAGTGTGGGGAAAGGATGGGATGCCACACTGAGATTGGATTATCAAAGACTGACTTCAGTCATAATAGCAGTCTCACTTGCTGGCACGCTCTCTCTTGCCTTCTTGCTCACTTTCTCTGTGAAGCAAACTGCCATGTTGTTAGCCACCCTACAGAGAGGCTCCTGGTGACTGAGGGTGGCCTCATCCCAACAGCTGAGATAGAACCAAGTACCGCCAGCAACCACACAAGTGAGAATGGAAGCGGATCCTTCCTCCCTGGAGCCTTGAGACCTCTGCAGAGCAGCTGAGTAGAAGACCCAGCTAAGTCATGCCCAGATCCCTACTTATGAAACTGCTGTTTTAAGCTATTATGTTTTAGGGGTAATTTTAACACAGCAATAGACAAATAATACAAATAACAGCGTGTCAGTATTAGTAATATTAAGAACTATCATCATATCTTGGGTTTATGTAGTGTTCCAAACATATCCAAAGAAAAATGGAGTTTCAAAATAGTACAATTTTAAAAATACATTGCTATTATCTTTCCTTAAAACACAGCAGCTGTATTTGAATGTACACCTGTATTTTCAACAAGAAAAATTGGTGTTTATTCACCTGGTTTTCATTACCTTAATTCCCATCTCTAAAACCATTGGAAACATGAAACCTAGCATGGGAACATTTTTCTTCTTTGTACTAAGCTATTAGCAAAGAGGTATGTTTAAACCATCTGGCCTGGGTGTTCTTTAGGACTTTAAGTGTGCAACAGCCAGTTGGATTTCTTACAGTGCACTGGGGTTTCCTAATCCCTGTATCAATTCCTGCTCCAAGAGAAGGACATGGATTTTAAACTGTCAATCAGTATTTTTGCCAGCTGAGATGAAATGTAAGGGGTAAAATTTGAAAAATTAACATAAGACCAAAGCTCAAATTGGGCAAGACTACAAAGAAATTTTCAAAAAAGTTTTCCCAGAAGGAGCTAATTATTGGGGGAAAAAGTAATCTTCATGTTTGGCTTGAATAACCACAGAAACTAGAAAATGCAAATATTAAAAAAAATGATGGAAAATTAAAGCAAGAAAACTTTTTTTTGCATTCTCGGGGGCTTTTTCTTCTAAAGCTGACTGTATGCATAAATGCACATACCTACATAAATACATTAACAAAAGAAGGAATATAGGAAATAGAGTAGAAATTTATTCATTTTGCATATAGGTTATGGAGCACATAATATGTATTAGGCAAGTCCTGAAAGGAAGGATTATACTGTGGAATAAGACAGTTTCTACCCTGACATAGCCTAAATCAATGTTGTTCAGCCTTTTTTTCTATCACATGGAACACTTCAATCTATAGCTAAACTTCTATGGCACACTTAACTTATGTTGATCACAAAAAAGAGTACAAAGAAAAGAATATACATACTGTGCTTTGATTTCTTTCGAAAATAATTTAATTAATAATCTCTAAAAATTTTTGCGGCACACCTGAGATCCTCTCACGGCATACTGCTTGAAAATCACTGGCCTAAATTTTAGTGTAAGAGATGGATACATTACATAAAAGCTAAAGCTACAAATCAATCAATACAGGGTGTGATAATGATTGAAAGTTAAAAGGAGGAATTATTTACTTTAGATGTTCAGAAAAGGCTTGTCTGAAAAGTAAAGGCAGAGTAGGGTCACTGATGGCAGGAGTTGGGAGAGAGCTTTCGAGACAAAATAGCAAACACAAAAGCCCTTAAATAAGAAAGGTTGGAATGTTCTAGAACTGTCAAAGTTCGGTAAACTTGGTGGAGAGTGATAGAAGATGAGGAAGTGGTGGGCATAGGCCAGATCACCTAGGGTCCTGTAGGCCGTAGGAAGAAATGGGATTTTACTCTAAATTCAAAGAGAATTCACTGAAGACTTTCAGGGTCCAAACGGCATGCTCTGATTTACGTTTTCAAAAGATCACTCTTGCGGCCATGTGAAGAATAGATAATCATCAACCAAGAGTGAATGTCAGAAACTGGGCAGAAGCCCCGTTGCACTATTTCATCCAGTGACAATAGGGCTTGGAGCAGAGGGTGGCAAAAGACATCATAGAGCATAATGGACAGATTTTTAGAGACAGAATGAAAAGGACTTGAAGGCGAATTGAATGTGGGAGCTGAAGGAAAAGCTGAATCAAAAAACCTCTCGGATTTGTTCTTTGATATGTGAGCATGTTCTTATATACTGGACTGAGAAATCCCTATAAAGATCTGTGAATTGGGAGAATCAGGAGATTGGTTTTGACATGCAAAGTCTTGAGATGCCCATAAGATATTCAAGTAAAGATGCAATTTAGGAAATTAGATCTATGCACTTGAGCTAGATATTACTATGTATTATATTTTACATATACCATTAATATAAAGCTACCATATTCTATAGTTAGCCTGAATTTATCGATATATATGGAAGATTATGTTTAGTAATTTAGTTCTTTGATTTTTTTTTTTAGAAAGCTGAAATAAATCCCGAACTCCTTTTGGTCATTTTCACTTTTAATTATAGTTTAAGCACAAATAATACCATTTAGGTGTTTTTTTTTCTTTTTTTTTCAGTTTTAAAAAAGCTTTCTGATTTTTTAATATTTGTATTTTCCATTACAAGTCAGGATTCAAAGCCAAGTTTCTTCTGGCATTAAGAGCCATGTCCCATCTGTACAGGGGCTGGAGAGCCCAGAGCATCTCCTTTTGCTTCTCTTGTAGTTTCCTTGTTTTAATCCACTGTTCCTAACATCTCTTTCATTGTTCAACAAACACTTAGAGCACCCACTATATTTGCATTGCTGTTGACTGCATTTCTGCTGGGTTTTGGACACACTTACCTCTCCTCTTCCATTTGATGGTCTTCTGCCATTATCTCAGCTGCTTAATAACAAGGAATTCCCAGTCTCCTTTTTCTTAAGATGTCATAAATAGTCTTTCTTGCCTTGGCAGTTTCCTAGACTTCTGCATCCAGGGAGGACTGGCTGTTGCCTAAACTGTTAATTTCCTTCTGGCCATAATCCACAGGAAACTAGATTCATTAACTCTGTGTCTTGCTTAATAGAAAAAAATAACTTGATTTTCTTCTTCTTTTCTCTTTTTTCACATTTTTTACCATATTTCTCATTCTCTTATTTTACTTTTATTATTTTCTTTTTATGTTGTTTTTGAAATAATCTAATGCCCTCATTAGTGTTAGTTTTTCCCTTGCATTTCTATTTTTTTTGCTATTTAGAAATATGCTATTTAAACCTTTTGGTCTTATTGATTTATTTGTTTAAACACACTCACAGCCCTAGCACAGGACTTGACCTTTCTATTTCAGAAAAAAATTAGTAGTTGTCATTGAGAGATATCTTACCTATCTTAATTAGATACATTAGTCAAAGGAACCTCACATTATTTTTTAACAAACTCCTCTGTAGCAATTTCTATGTGCCTGTCACCGTTATAAGCTTTGAGCTATTACTTTATCTTCCTAGCCATTCTGTGAAATAGGTGCCATTCTTATCTTGTTACAGATGAAGAAACCAGCAGGAAAATAGAACAGGAACTCAGTATAAAAAAATCCATATCAACTTTGCACATGGAAACAGAGCCTAACTCAAATCATCTGATGGAAATTTATATTTGGGGTATTACATGATAGAAAGAGGGAATTGGGAAATGGGGTCTATTACTTGCAAAGAAGTGGAGAAGAGAGTTCCACATGGGGAGAACTGAACAAGTGGGCTGGCCGACTGCCTCTGTGTGCGGGAGCCAGCAGGGAAGGCTGATTGATTTCCTTGTAAAGGTAGAAGTCCTAGTGCTCTTCCTTTTGATAACAAAATAAAAATTTTATGTAAGCTAGAAACTTATCCTTTTCCCTGCTAGGGCTCCAGTAGAGTTTTTTGCATATACATGAACCAGGTGATGTGCCTGCCTGAGGAGACCAAAGGAACACGGTGCCCTTAGGGAAGGCGGCACAGACGTACCGAGTGGACCATGAGTTCCACTGGGTAATAAGCTGTACAGTCTAGCAGTCCCCAGGGAGCAATCTAAGAGGAGTATTCTAAAGAAATGTTAAGACCAAATCTGGTAATCCTTACAGCCTTAGGGCATGGTGAATGCTTCCCTGAAAGGGAGGAAGAGGGAACTAGGAAACATTTATATTTCATAACATGCATGAGTTTCTCCTACTGTATATGTCACATAAAAATCAGTAATAAAAAGTCATCCTGATAGCATCTTTTAAGTTAAAAAAGAAAACTTCCAAGTCCACTAGTAGCCTATCACTAACGATACACATACTGTTAAAATAGAGATCATAAGATTGATGGGACAGACTCTTTGTGGCGATGAGATACCAAAGCATAAACAAGATCTAAGGCCATGCAAGATAAAGGTTAAGTCACACACACCTACACGAAAAGAATAAACTATGTTCTAATTGCTGCCAGGTTTTTCCTTCTCCATAGTAGCTAAACAAGCACTGGCCACTAGATAGGCAATATTAAAATAATCACAGCTCACCGACTGTCAGACACTGACTGACTGATACTCCCCCCACCCCCTAGCCATACCTACGGCTGCGATTAGACAAGAGACTGATTTCAGTGACTTTCTCTGGAGAAGAGACTGCTGACCATGGACTGGTTCTGGCCTGTTATAGAGATTGCACTCTGAGCGCCATTATGTCCCTGCTTCAATTTTTGACATATAGAGTCAAATCTTACTGCATTTTAATGTTAAGACTCTATCTCAAAATGAACATGTATTGCATATAACTTGCATGTTGGTTATCATGCATGCCTGCAGCCCCACTTTGTAAGTATTTATATCTCCTATAACCTGTTGAATATGTGTGTACTTAGCTAACTTCCTTGGCATGAATTCCTTCTCATCTTTCCTCCTTAATGGTCCCTGGCTTTGCTCTCTGCCCGAGTCTCTGCTTCCCAGCCTGTCAGGATGGCTAGCTTGCAAGCTGCAACACTTTATGAGAAACAAAGTTCCCCCTTTCCACATTTAAAGATCTCAGGATTCATTTGTGGCCAATACAAAGATTTTACATAAATATATATATTTTTTTATTAAATCATAGCTGCGTACATTAGTGCAGTCAAGGGATACAATGTGCTGGTTTCATATACAATCTGAAATGTTTTCATCAAACTGGTTAACATAGCCTTCATGGCATTTTCTTAGTTATTGTATGAAGACATTTGTATTCTGCATTTAGTAAGGTTCACCTGTACCCTTCCTTCTAAGATGCACCATAGGTGTGGCCCCACCAATTGCCCTCCCTCCACCCAAACCTCCACCTTCCTCTCCCCTCCCTTGCCCCTTTCCCCATATTCTTGTGCTGTAGTTGGGTTTTAGCCTTCCTATGAAACCAATAAATTAGCTTCATAGAAGGGCTGAGTACATTGGATGCTTTTTCTTCCATTCTTGAGATACTTTGCTAAGAAGAATAAGTTCCAGCTCCATCCATGTAAACATGAAAGAGGTAAAGTCTCCATCTTTTTTTAAGGCTGCATAGTATTCCATGGTAGACATGTACCACAATTTATTAATCCATTGGGGGGTTGATGGGAACTTGGGCTTCTTCCATGACTTAGCAATTATGAATTGGTTGCAATAAACATTCTGGTACAGATGTCTTTGTTAAAATGTGACTTTTGGTCTTCTGGATACATACCTAGGATCGAATGGCAGGTCTATTTTTAGATCTCTAAGTACTCTCCAAACATCCTTCCAAAGGGAACGTATTAGTGTGCATTCCCACCAGCAGTGTAGAAGTGTTTCCTTTTCTCCACATCCACGCCAACATCTCTGGTTTGGGGATTTTGTCATGTGGGCTAATTTTACTGGAGTTAGGTGATATCTCAAAGTAGTTTTGATTTGCATTTCTCTGATGATTAAGGATGGTGAGCATTTTTTCAGGCACCTGTAGGCCGTGTGCCTGTCTTCTTTAGAGAAATTTCTTTTTAAGTCCTTTGTCCACCCTGAGATGGGATCACTTGTTCTTTTCTTGCTAATACGTTTGAGTTCTCTGTGTATTCTGGTTATTAAATCTTTGTCAGAGGAATAACCTGCAAATATTTTCTCCCATTCTGAGGGCTGTCTGCTTGCTATACTTACTATGATCTTGGTTATACAGAAGCTTTTTAGTTTGATCAGGTCCCAGTAGTGTATTTTTTGTTTGTTTATTTGTTTTTTGAAACAGACCCTCAGCTGTCACCCTGGATAGAGTGCTGTGGCATTACAGCTCACAGCAACCTCCAATTCCTGGGCTCAAGCGAGTCTCTTGCCTCTGCCTCCCAAGTAGCTGGGACTACAGGTGCCCGCCACAACGCCCAGTCATTTTTTGGTTGCAGCTGTCATTGTTGTTTGGTGGGCCCAGGCTGGATTTGAACCCGCCAGCTTAGGGGTACATGGCTGGCGCCTTATCCTGTTGAGCCACAGGCGCCGAGCCCCAGTAGTGTATTTTTGATACTGCTTCAATTGCCTGGGGAGTCCAGCTCGAAAATATTCACCCAAGCCAATTCATTCAGGAGTTTTCCCTGCACTTTCTTCTAATATTTTGATAGTTTCATGTCTTAAGTTTAAATCTTTAATCCAGTGAGAGTCTACCTTAGTTAATGGTAAGAGGTGTGGGTCCAGTGTTAGTCTTCTACAGGTCACCAGCCAGTTCACCCAGCACCATTTGTTAAATAGGGAGTCTTTTCCCCACTGAATGTTTTTAATTGGCTTGGCAAAGATCAAGTAACGGTAAGTAGCTGGGTTCATCTCTTGGTTCTCTATCTGTTCCAAACATCTACCTCTCTGTTTTTGTGCCAGTTCCATGCTGTTTTGATCACTGTAGATTTATAGTACAGTCTAAGGTCCAGTAGCGTGATTCCTCCTGCTTTGCTTTTATTTCTGAGTAATGTCTTAGCTATTCGAGGTTTTTTCTGATTCCATATAAAACAAAGTATTATTTTTTCGAGATCTTTAAAATATGACAATGGAGCTTTAATAGGAATTGCATGAAAGTTATATATTGCTTTGAGTAGTATAGACATTTTAACAATGCTGATTCTTCCCAGCCATGAGCATGGTATGTTTTTCCATTTGTTAACATTTTCAGCTATTTCTTTTCTTAAAGTTTCATATTTCTCTTTATAGAGATCTTTCACATCCCTTGTTAGGTAGACTCCCAAATATTTCATCTTCTTTGGCACTACTGTGAAAGGAATAGAGTCCTTGACTTTTTTTTGGCTTGGCTATTGTTGGTATATATAAAGGCTACAGATTTATGGGTATTGATTTTGTAGCCTGAGACATTGCTGTATTCCTTGATCACAACTAAAAGTTTTGTAGTAGAATCCCTGGTGTTTTCCAGATATACAATCATATCATCTGCAAAGAGTGAAAGTTTGATCTCTTCTGACCCTACATGGATACCCCTGATCACCTTTTCTTCCCTGATTGCAGTGGCTAATACTTCCATTACGATGTTCAAGAGCAGAGGAGACAATGGGCAACCTTGCCTGGTTCATGATCTAAGTGGACATGGTTTCAATTTAACTCCATTCAATATGATATTAGCTATGGGTTTGCTATAGATGGCCTCTATAAGTTTGAGAAATGTCCCTTCTATACCAATTTTTTTCAATTTTCTGATCATGAAGGGAGGCTGGATATTGTCAAAAGCTTTTTCTGCATCAATTGAGAGAATCATATGGTCTTTATTTTTTAATTTTTTTATGTGCTGAATTACATTTATAGATTTACAAATATTGGAGCAGCCTTAAGATCCTGGAATAAAGCCCACTTGGTCATGGTGTATAACTTGTTTGATGTGTTGTTGGATTCTGTTTGTTAGTATCTTGTTAAATATTTTTGCATCAATATTCACTAGTGATATTGGTCTATAGTTTTCTTTTCTTGTTGAGTCTTTCTCTGGTTTAGGGATCATGGTGAAGTTTGCTTCATAGAATGTATTGGGTAGTAGTCCTTCTTTTTCTATATTTTGGAAGAGGTTTAGTAATATAGGTACTAGTTCTTCTTTAAAGGTTTGGTAGAATTCTGAGGTGAAGCCATCTGGTCCCGGGCTTTTCTTTTCAGGGAGATTTTTTATAGTTGATGCTATTTCAGAACTTGATATAGGTCTGTTCAACGTTTCCACTGCATTCTGGCTAAGTCTAGGTAGGTGGCGTGCTTCCAAGTATTGGTCAATTTCCTTCAGATTTTCATATTTCTCAGAGTATAGTTTCTTGTAATATTTGTTAAGGATTTTTTGAATTTCTGAGGGGTCTGTTGTTATTTCGTCTTTACCATTTCTGATTGATAAAATTAGAGATTTTACTCTTTTTTGCCTGGCTAGTTTAACCAAGGTTTATCTATTTTATTGACCTTTTCAAAAAACCAACTTTTTGATTTATTGACCTGTTGTATAATTCTATTGTTTTCAATTTCATTTAATTCTGCTCTAATTTTGGTTATTTCTTTTCTTCTGCTAGGTTTGGGGTTGGAATGTTCTTCCTTTTCCAGTTGCTTAAGATGTCCCTTTAAGTTGTTAACTTCCTCTCTTTCCACTTTCTTGAGGAAGGCTTACAGTGCTATAAATTTCCCTCTTAAGACTGCCTTTGCACTATCCCAGAGGTTCTGATAATTTGTTTCTTCATTGTCATTTTGTTCCAAAAATTTGGTAATTTCCTTCTTAATCTCATCTATGACCCATCTGTTCTTCAGCATAAGGTTATTTAGCTTCCATGTTTTTGTATGAGTATGCAGATTCCTGTTGATATTGAGTTCAACTTTTATTCTATGATGGTCCAAGAAGATGCATGGAATAATTTCTATTCTTTTAAATTTGCTGAGGGTAGACCTTTGACCTAAAATGTGATCAAATTTGGAATATGTTCCATGCGCTGATGAGAAGAATGTGTATTCAATTTTATTAGGATGAATGTTCTGTAGATGTCTGTTAAATCCAGATGTTGAATGGTTAAGTTTAAATCTAAAAGTTCTTAGCTTCTTTTTGGAGGATCTATCCAACACTGCTAAAGCAGTATTAAAATCTCCAACTACTATGGAGCTGGAGGAAATTAAGTTACTCATGTCTATTAGAGCTTTTCTTATAAATTGAGGCACATTCTGGTTGGGTGAATAAATATTAATGATTGAAATCTCATCATATTGAGTAGTACCTTTAACGAATATGAAATGTCCGTCTTTATCCTTCCTTACTTTGGTTGGTTTAAAGCCTATTGTATCTGCGAATAAGATTGCAACACCTGCTTTTTTCTGCTTTCAATTTGCCTGGAGTATAGATGACCATCCCTTCACCTTGAGTCTAAATTTATCTTTTAAGGTAAGATGAGATACAGCAGCAGATATCTGGCCTGAGCTTTTGTATCCAGTCAGCCAACCTATGCCTCTTTAGAGGACTATTCAAACCATTCACATTAATTGAAAATAATGATAAATCTTAAGAAAGTCCAGTCGACATTTTTAATCCTTTCAACACTGTGGAAGTTGAAATTTGACAAAAAGCTTCTGGATGAGTTTACTTTTGTGGTGGAGGATTATGCTCGTCATTATGGAGGTTAGGTCTGAGAATATCCTGGAGAGCTGGTTTAGTTTTAGCAAATTTCTTCAACATGTGGATGTCATTAAAATATTTAATTTCTCCATCATAGATGAAACTCAGTTTAGCTGGGTACAGGATCCTGGATTGAACGTCCTTTTTTTTTAGGAGATTAAAAGTCGATAACCGGAGGCGGAGCAAGATGGCAGCCGAGTAACAGCTTCCTTGCGGCTGGGCACGGTGAGACTGGGGAGAGAGGACTTCAGGCATCTCTGGCAGGTGGGATCTACCCAGGAACTTCCCCTTGGGGACACAGGGAGACAGC
>CAUYRH010005656.1:0-24539 GCA_963574655.1 Perodicticus potto
AACAATGATGGCCGCAACCAAAAAATGGCCGGGCGTTGTGGCGGGCGCCTGCGGTCCCAGCTCCTTGGGAGGCGGAGGCAGGAGACTCGCTTGAGCCCAGGAGTTGGAGGTTGCTGTGAGCTGTGATGCCATGGCACTCTATCCAGGGTGACAGCTTGAGGCTCTGTCTCAAAAAAAAAAAAAAAAAACATAAACATGGCTTCATTGTACACAGTTATGGCTGTCTAGGAACACATGGCACTTTCCCATGGGTAAGAAACCCTAGACAACTATATCTTGTCCCATACCCGGAGCCACGGGTGAGCAAGTCCAAACCACTTTTGCCCAACCCTACACTGGCTCTGCCATGTATAGCCCTAGCCAGGTCACTTCTGTTCTCTTTGCCTCATCTGTGGAATGACGATGACTGTACTTGACCTAATCTCACAGGGTAGCTATGAGAATAAGAGGAGATAGGCAGGCCAGGTGCGGTGGCTCACACCTGTAATCCTAGCACTTTGGGAGGCCAAGGTGGGTGGTTTGCCTGAGTTCACAGGTTCAAGACCACCTTGAACAAAAGCAAGACCCCATCTCTAAAAATAGCCAGGCGTTGTGGCGGGCGCCTGTAGTCCCAGCTACTCAGGAGGCTGAGACAGGAGAATCGCTTGAGCCCAAGAATTTGAGGTTGCTGTGAGGTGTGATGCCTTGGCACTCTACTGAGGGTGACAAAATGAGACTCTGTCTCAAAGAAAAAAAAAGGAGGAGACAGCCATAAGAACACTTTGGGGGGCTCGGCGCCTGTGGCTCAACGGGCTAAGGCGCCAGCCATGTACACCTGAGCTGGCGGGTTCGAAACCAGCCCGGGCCGCCAAACAACAATGATGGCTGCAACTTAAAAATGGCTGGGCATTGTGGCGGGCGCCTGTAGTCCCAGCTACTTGGGAGGCGGAGGCAGGAGACGCGCTTGAGCCCAGGAATTGGAGGTTGCTGTGATCTGTGATGCCACAGCACTCTATCCAGGGTGACAGCTTGAGGCTCTGTCTCAAAAAAAAAAAAAGAGAACACTTTGGGGTAATTCAGGTGCTCCTAGGCCTGCCCCTGAGTGGGCTGCGCTTTGCTCCTGTGGTCGTCTGTTGATTCTGCCCCTTCACATTAGTATTGTTCTTGTTGTTGCCCCTGTTTGTCTCATGTGGGGTTCCTAAGAAGCCTGAGACTTGGATTCAAGTGCAAGTAAGGTGAAGAACCCATCCTGGTTTGTCTGGGACTGAGGGTGTTCCCGGGACTTTCACTTTTTATTTATTTTTATTTATTTATTTTTTTTTTTGCAGTTTTTGGCAGGGGTTGGGTTTGAACCCACCACCTACAGTATACAGGGCCAGTGCCCTACTCCTTTGAGCCTCAGGTGCTGCCCCTTTTTTTTTTTTTTTTGTGAGACAGAGTCCTACTATGCCACCCTAGGTAGAGTGCCATGGCGTCACAGCTCACAGCAACCTCAGACTCTTGTGCTTAAGCAATTCTCTTGCCTCAGCCTCCCGAGTAGCTGGGACTACAGGCGCCCGTCACAACGCCCGGCTAGTTTTTGGTTGCAGTTGTCATTGTTGTTTAGCTGGCCCGGGCTGGGCTCGAACCTGCCAGCCTCAGTGTATTTGATTGGTGTCCCACTCACTGAACTATGGGCGCCGAGCCGGGACTTTCGCTTTTAAAACTGGAACAAGCCGAGCCACAGCCTCCCGTTTTTCTCAGAACTGAGGGTTTTCTGGGATGTGGCACTTTCAGCGCCCATGCTGAGAAGGTCCTCGGCAAACCAGGGTGAGTTGGTTCCCTTATTGTGATTTGAAGGGACGGAGGAACCCCGGTCAGGGAAAGAGAAGAAGCCAAGCAAGGATATGCTCTCCCGCAAACTCTGCCCTCCGCCTAATCCCCTGACACACTCAAGGATCGTAGACAGTAAACCTCCCCACAGCTGGTCTGCCATAGGGCAAGGGCCTGGCTTTGGGACCAGCCTTTTGAGCCCCCTGCTTTTGTCTGCCATTGGCAGTGATTGGGTTCTAGTAACCCAAGGTGATCCTCCAAGGAGGCTGCAACTTCAGATGGCACAGATGAGGCCACTGAGCCATAGGATCTGTTACGCTACAGGGTGTCCCAAAAGTCACCCCTAAAGTTGCCAGACATAGGGAAAATGGGAAATATTTGCAAAAATGCTTACAAATATTTTCTATATGTTGACCACCTTTTTTCCTATTTTTAGTAGAGATGGGGTCTCGCTCAGGCTGGTCTCAAACTCCTGAGCTCAAGCAATCCACCTGCCTGGCCCTCCCAGAGTGCTAGGATTACAGGTGCCCGGCCTTGACCCCCTCTTTTGTAAAATTTTATAATGAATATTTTGTAAATAAAGCTATGTTTAGCAACGATTTCCCATTTTTCCCTATGTATGGTGACTTTAGGGGTGACTTTTGGTACCCCTATGTTGTTATTATCATTGCCATTCATGCAGCTAGCTGCCTGACCTTGGGCGTGTTTCTCCTCTGGATTTTGATCCTGTCATCTGAGAGATGAAAATAATCATAGTGACATCTGTCATCTTTGGTTGCTGTGAGGACTAAATTAGCTAATGTGCACAGAGTAAATGGGTTCCATCCCCTTCACCTGGAGTTTGGTGAAGCTCCAGGAGGGGAAAGAAACACAGGCCACCTCCAGGCCCAGTGGGAAGAGTGCTGGGACCCATTAGTGATGGATCAGCACCGAGACGGAGCAGCAGGGGTACCTGGGTCTTGTCTTTGCCACCTGATACGCTATAGCTACTCCATAGCTGATCTAGTGTTCCATGAACTATAGGGTGAATAACATAATAATAACAACTGCTACTATACAGTAGTGACATTTAGAAGGATGCTTGCAAGTAGTTGCTTTTTTTTTTTTTTGAGACAGAGCCTCAAGCTGTCACCCTGGATAGAGTGCCGTGACATCACAGCTCACAGCAATCTCCAATTCCTGGGTTCAAGCGAGTCTCTTGCCTCTGCCTCCCAAGCAGCTGGGACCACAGGCACCCGCCACAACGCCCGGCCATTTTTTGGTTGCAGCCGTCATTGTTGTTTGGCGGGCCTGGGCTGGATTCAAACCCGCCAGCTCAGGTGTACGTGACTGGCGCCCTAACCCATTGAGCCACAGGTGCCAAGCCTAGTAGCTTTTATTATCACTTTTCAAATCCACCTGTGGGTGACTCACAGCTGCTACCTACTGAAAAGGTGGCCCCTAGAACATAATGTAGGTCAGTGGTTCTCAACCTTCCTAATGCTGCGACCCTTTAATACAGTTCCTCATGTTGTGGTGACCCCCAACCATAAAATTATTTTCATTGCTACTTCATAACTATAATTTTGCTACTGCTATGAATCATGCAAATGTCTGATATGCAGGATGTATTTAGGCGACCCCTGTGAAAGGGTCGTTCGACCCCCAAAGGGGTCGTGACCCACAGGTTGAGAACTGCTGATGTAGGTCCTCTGGGCTACAGAGTGGAGTCTGGGGATTGGCTCTGCTCTGAGCAGGACCCTGCTGACTAGCTTTGCCTGCCACTGACTCCCTCTCTTCGCCCTTATCCAGCTGCAGAAGGCTGCCGACCCCTGGGTCCTGAAGCACTCAGATCTGGAGAAGCAGGACAGCAGCTGGAAAGAGGTGAGGAGGGCAGTTGCCACCTGTGTTCTCTTGGCTCTTGCTATACCACAAAGATCCCTGCTGGTGGGGATGTGACCAGAGGATGCTCACATTGTCCTGCAGGATCATGCTCTTATGCCTTGGGCTCCTCAGCCCTGGGGTCTCTTCTCCATAGTTCCTGCCTGTTTGGGATTTGGGAAGGGTCCTTTGCCAAGGCCATCCTTCCATGTCTGGGAGAATCCTTTGGCTTCTCTTTGTTTCAGTCATACCCTATGAAACGCAAGGCCCCCAAATAGCTGTGTGATCTTGGATAAATCACTCTCCCTCTCTGAGTCTCAGTGGCTTCTTTGGTAGATGGGAATCACATTTTGTGCTTACACCCAGACTTGGGTGAAGATCAATAAGGTCACACTGGTGGGGTTTGCACATAAGCCTAGGTGGCAGTCGTCATATAGCAACACACTGCATAATCAAACCGTGAACTGCAGACTCTTTGCATCACCCTGTTCCATCCTCATGATGCCCAAGGAAATGTGGATCAGTCAGAAGATTTGGTTGCAAACAAACACCAATTCTAGGGAATGAAGCAGGAGATTTTATTAGGGGCTCAAATGGACAAGTGATGCAATTCAGAAAACCAGTGCAGGTCCCAGGGCACTGTCACTGGAACCAGGGTGGAACAAGCTCTCAGAAAAGTAGCTGCCAGGTTGTGGCTGTCACTATCAACTGAACAGTGGGCTACTAAGTGCTTGGTTGCTGCTAACTCATTTGGAGTGAGAACAGTCTCTCTTTCCATGGGGGTCACTCTTGGAGGTCTAATTGGCTTAGCCTGGGTCATGTAATTATGGTAGAGGAGTTAGATGCAGTGCAGCCAGAAACTGCATTTGAGGTCATTGATGGTAACAATTCTGCTCTAGAGATGAGGAGAATTAAGCTTTGAAGTCTGGGCACAGCTCCCCCACAGGCTTCCTGTCATCTGTCCTTGGTGCTCTGATGACCAGAACTGACCTTTTCTGTCTCTCTTCCTTGACAGACACGCAATGAGAAGATCCATGACAAGGAACCTGTTTCTGAAGTTGAGCTTGGGGGAACCGGCTTAAAGAGGTGCTGTGCTCCATAGCCCCCTCAGCCCTGCCCCTGGCTCTGCCCCACCCCACTCCTTTGCTTCTCTTCTCTCCCCTTCCCCACACATCCTCCACTGCCCCTCATCAAAGTTGGGGGAGCATAGGGATATGGTTTGTTTGGGGTATAAGCCACTTAGGAGCTAGAAAGCCTGGGGCAATGGGAATTCCAGCCTGCAGTGTATTTGTTTATGCCTGGGTGTGGAAGCCAGGGCCAGGCATAGCCTTACTGGGAAAGACACTGCTTAATTCTTCTTGGGATCCTTTTTTCCGGTCTCCAGAATTAAGAGAGTCAAGATGGACATTCATTCCTCAGATTATTGAATTCTAGCCTGTTCTGTGGCTGGGGGGATCCCTAGACTGTAAGGACCGTATCTCCACTGTTAGGAAACCAATGAAAGGAATGAAGGAAGTGGAACCCCATGGGAGCCTTCCCAAGCAGCCGAGAAGCCAAGCAGGCCCTTGAGTAGGAGGATGGGGCTTGGGGTCAGAGGGCCAGGTTTGAATTCCAGCCCTGCCATTTCTAGCTCTGTGGCCTTGGGCAGCATTTCTCATCTCCATCTAGAAGGGATAATAGGAGCTCCTCTTAGAGCGAGCAGAGTGGTCTGACATGGCCATGTACTTCTACATGCCTGGAATTTTCAGTCATTCAGGCAATACATGTAGCAGGTCTGTGCTAGGCATTTAATGTGCATAAGTTTGGGTTTCCTGGAAGCAAACACTGAGACAAGGATTTAAGTGCAAATGGTTTATCTGGGAGAGGACTTCAGGAAACATCTGAAAAGAAAAGAAAAAGCAACTATAAGAGGAGTTTCAACCAAGTTATCCCGTTGGTAACTGGAGCGCAGTCCCACTCAGGCCTCAAGGAGCCAGAGTAGGACCTATAAGTCAGTTATCCCACCAGGGAGCATGGGGGTGGGTACTTGTTTACAAAATCCCACCTATGGTTTACTTTTTATTATTTATTTATTTATTTATTTATTTTGAGACAGAATCTTTTGTGCTGTGGCATCATAGTTCACAGCAACCTCAAAATCTTGGGCTCAAGCAATCCTCTTGTCTCAGCCTCCCAAGTAGCTGGGACTACAGGTGCTTGCCACAACACCTGGCTATTTATTTTTGTTGTTGTTGTTGCAGTTGTCATTGTTGTTTGGCAGGCCCTGGGCGGGTTTGAACCTGCCAGCCTTGGTGTATGTGGCTGGCGCCCTAACTACTGAGTGCTATAGGCACTGAGCCTATAATTAAACTTCTGTGGCACACTTAAATTATTTTGATCAAAAAAAGAGTAAAAAAAAAGAAGGATATACTTACTGTGCTTTGAACTTCTTTTGAAAATAATTTAACTAATGGTCTTTGTTGTTGCTGTTTTTTTGAGACAGAGTCTCAAGCTGTCACCCTGGTTAGAGTACTGTGGTGTCCTATCTCACAGCAACCTCCAACTCTTGGGCTCAAGCCATCCTGTTGCCTCAGGTTTTTTCTATTTTTAGTAGACATGGGGTCTTGCTTTTGCTCAGGCTAGTCTCAAACTCGTGAGCTCAAGGAATCCACCTGCCTCGGCCCCCCAGAGTGCTAGGATTACAGGCATGAACCATTGCACCTGGCCTTAACTCGTGATCTTTAAAAATTTTCACAGCACACCTATGATTACCTCATGGCACCAGTGTGCCACGGCATACCGGTTGAAAATCACTTGTGTAGGGGCATAAACACTTCTGGTTCTAGCTTTGTTTATGTGGAGGCCAAGTATAATCCCACAGGTAGGTGAGAGTAGGGAGTGAACATGGGGCTGGGCACTAACAGCGTCTTCTGCAGGAGGTGGGCAAGGCAGTCCTGGTCTCTACCTTCATGCAGGGCACAGAGGGAGGTGAGAGAGAGTGCTTAGTGTATGTTAGTTTCTGCTAATACTGCATTTCCTCCTCCGTCATATGCAGGACCAAATCTGTTTCTTCCATGTCTGAGTTTGAAAGTTTGCTGGACTGTTCTCCCTACCTTGCTGGTGGAGACGCCCGTGGCAAGAAGCTGCCCAACAACCCTGCCTTTTCCTTTGTTAGTGCCGAGCCGGTAGAACCAGAGAAAGATGCCAAGGAAAAGCCTGGGCTCTCACCAAGGGACTGCAACCGCCTGGGTGCTCTGGGCTGCCAGGACCCCGCAGCGAGGCAGATGCAGCGCAGCTACACGGCGCCCGACAAGACGGGCATCCGAGTCTACTACAGCCCCCCTGTGGCCCGGCGCCTGGGTGTCCCTGTGGTCCATGACAAGGAAGGCAAGATCGTCATCGAGCCCGGCTTCCTCTTCACCACAGCCAAGCCCAGAGAGCCAGCTGAGGCTGACGGACTGGCCGAGAGCTCCTATGGCCGGTGGCTGTGCAACTTCTCACGGCAGCGCCTGGACGGGAGCTCAGGGGGCAGCCCCTCAGCAGCCGGGCCTGGCTTCCCAGCAGCCCTGCATGACTTTGAGATGTCGGGCAACATGAGTGACGATATGAAGGAGATCACCAACTGCGTGCGCCAGGCCATGCGCTCGGGCTCGCTGGAGAGGAAAGTAAAGAGCACATCCAGCCAGACGGTGGGCCTGGCTAGTGTGGGCACCCAGACCATCCGTATGGTCAGTGTGGGCCTGCAGACTGATCCACCCCGCAGCAGCCTCCACAGCAAGAGCTGGTCACCCCGCAGCTCTTCGCTCGTATCTGTGCGCAGCAAGCAGATCTCCTCCCTGGACAAGGTCCATTCACGCATCGAGCGGCCCTGCTGCTCCCCCAAGTACGGCTCGCCAAAGCTCCAGAGGCGGTCTGTATCTAAGCTGGACAGCACCAAGGACCGCAGCCTGTGGAACCTCCACCAAGGCAAGCAGAATGGCTCTGCCTGGGCCCGCTCCACCACCACGCGGGACAGCCCGGTGTTGAGGAACATCAACGATGGACTGTCCAGCCTCTTCAGTGTAGTGGAACACTCAGGGAGCACGGAATCTGTTTGGAAACTGGGCATGTCTGAGGCCCGAGCCAAGCCGGAGCCTCCCAAGTATGGCATTGTGCAGGAGTTCTTCCGCAATGTGTGTGGCCGGGCACTAAGCCCCACGTCGGCAGCAGGAGAGGAGAGCACCAAGAAGCCAGAGCCCCTCTCCCCGGCCAGCTACCACCAGCCCGACGGTGTGGCCAGGATCCTGAACAAGAAGGCAGCCAAGTCAGGCAGCAGCGAGGAGGCCAGGCCCACCGCGCTCCCCCAGGTGGGGAAGGATGGTGTCCTCCGGGATGGAGATGGAGTTCTGGTCCTTCCAAGTGAGGTAGGTAGTGGGTGGGAACTGCCTGTTTTCGATGGAGGTGGGATTAGCTGATAAGGTCCAAGCTCTTTGGGTTTTTAAACTCTGGGAATATGGTTATGTATCTCAAAAAGTTCTTATGTTGTTCTGGAATGGGGTTAGAAGGTTCTGGACCCAGAACAACACAGATCTGATGCTCACATGATTTGAATACCAAGAGATTAGTGAGCCTAGCTTAACTAGCTGCTTTGCCACCAGCCACCAGAGATTGCCAGCATCCCTCCAGGGAGGTGGTGTGCCCACTGCTCTCCTATTACCCATTGGTGTGCGAGAGCCAGCTCGTTTGGCTTGAGAGAGCTGATCGTGAGCATCTTTGTTCAGTAATGTTACTTTGGTAGTTTAAGGTTGACTACAGTGGGAAGCTTTACACCATACAAATTGACAAATGCTACAAATCAAGGCTCTTCCCAATCCTGGAAGACCAGCTATTAAATAGTAATGAGCATACCCTTTCCCCCACTCCATTAGCCCTTTGCGTGACATAAGTGTTCACATTGTCTCTGAGGACCTTTTGCTGAGCAACCCACTCCTGAAATCAACTTCTGATAAGTTAGGGAAGATTTGAATATTAGTAACAGAATGCATGACAGTTAGCTTTGCAGGTGGGGAAGGATGGCAGAGTATCTTGTGAAACCCAAGAGTAGGGACCTTGAGGCCTCGGCAGCTTCTCCCTGTCTCCTTGTCCTCTCCCTTCAGCTTGATTTTCTGTGATATCCTTTTCTTCCTCTTCTTTCTCTCTCTCTATTACATTTGCACAGGGCCTAGGTGGGCTGTCCTGGCTCTGGTTTTTATTTATTTCTTTATTTATTTTTTGTTTTTTTTTGAGACAGAGTCTCACTATGTCACCCTTGGTAGAGTGCCATGGCATCACAGCTCACAGCAACCTCAAACTCTTGGGCTTAAGTGATTCTCTTGCCTCAGCCTCCCAAGTAGCTGGGACTACAGGTGCCCTCCACAACACCCGGTTATTTTATTATTGTAGTTGTCGTCGTTTAGCAGGCACAGGCCAGGTTCGAACCTGCCAGCCCCAGTGTAGGTGGCCGGCGCCTTAACCACTGAGCTGTGGGCGCTGAGCCCTGGCTCTGGTTTTATAATGTCTTCTAGTTCAAGCAACTAGAGGAGACTGCCTCAGATCTCTCTGTCCCAGTTCCACATTTCTGGAAGAAAGAAATTCTAATTGGTCCAGGTTGTGTGAAGTATACCCTTTTGGTCCAGTTAGCTGTCACTGAGGGATTATTCTGCTGTGGATTCAGTGGGCACAGACAGGGGCATAGAAACGTGAAAAGGACTGTCTGTGGGAAGGGCTGTGATTGACTCGAAAGGTCAGCTTCCCTATTGTACATCCCGGTTTCTATGATAATATAGTTTTCCCTATTATGAATAATGCTGTAGTGAACATCTTGGTGTAAAAAGCATTTTTCCAGGGCGATGCCTGTGGCTCATCGAGTAGGGCACCAGCCCCATATACGGAAGGTGGCGGGTTCAAACCCAGCCTCGGCCGAACTGCAAAACAGAAAAATAGCGGGTGCCTGTAGTCCCAGCTATCCGGGAGTCTGAGGCAAGAGAATCACCTAAGCCCAGGAGATGGAGGTTACTGTGAGCTGTGTGACGCCACGGCACTCTACCGAGGGCGATAAAGTGAGACTCTGCCTCTACAAAAAAAAAACAAAACCATTTTTCCACATTTCAGATTATTTCCTTAGTTTTGAGTCGCAGAAATGGAATTATAGGATTAAATAATAAAATTTTTTTTTTTTTTTTTTTTTTTTGAGAGAGTCTCACTATGTGGCCCTGGGTAGAGTGCCGTGGCATTACAGCTCATAGCAACCTCAAACTCTTGGGCTTAATCAATTCTCTTGCCTCAGCCTCCCAAGTAGCTGGGAATACAGGTGCCTGCCACAACGCCCGGCTATTGTTTTGTTGCAATTGTTTAGCTGGCCCAGGCTGGGTTCAAACCACCCTTGGTGTGTGTGGCTGGCACCATAACCACTGTGCTATGGGCTCCAAGCTGATAGAATATAAAAATTTTAAAGATATTTGATAAATGTTGCCAAATTCTTTTTTGAAAAGGTTGGTCCAATTTCTATACCCTCTGATAGTATGTAGCGAGTGCTTTAGTTTTCTATTCTCTTATGCAGCTGGCTATTGTTAAAAAAAAAAATCATTTAAATAGGCCAAGCACAGTGGCTCATGCCTATAATCCTAGCATTCTGAGAGGCCAAGGCAGGTGGATTGCTTGAACTTAGGAGTTCAAGACCAGCCTGAGCAAGAGCAAGACTCTGTCTCTATTTTTTTTTTTTTTGTAGAGACAGAGTCTCTATTGCCCTCAGTAGAGTGCCGTGGCATCACACAGCTCAAAGCAACCGCCAACTCCTGGGCTTAGGTGATTCTGTTGCCTCAGCCTCCCAAGTAGCTGGGACTACAGCCTGTCTCTATTAAAAATAGAAAACCTAGTTGGTCACTGTGGTGGGTGCCTGTAGTCCCGGCTACTTGGGAGACTGAGGCAAAAGAATTGCTAGAGCCTAAGAGTTTGAGGTTGCTGTGAGCTGTGACACCATGGCACTCTACCGGGGGCAAGAAAATAAGACTCTGCCTCAAAAAACAAAAAAAAATCTTTTAAATATTTTATTTCTACCCTTGAAACTTTTATTGTAATAAACTTTAAAATTTAAATTTAATATTCATACTGAGCATACTCTAAGAGGATGGCTCACTAAATTCTCACAAACTGAATATAGCCATTATGTCAGTGAGAGTTCTCTGCAGCAATAGGACCAATAGGCTATATAGAGAGTAGAGGGGGAGAGAGAGATTTATCATAAGAATTGGCTCAAGTGATTATAGAGTCTGGCAAGTCCCTAGATGTGCAGGGTGAGTCAGCAAGTGGGAAACTGAGAGATCTAATGATATAGTTCCAGTCTGAGTTTGAAGGCTTGGGAACTTGGAAGGTTTATGGTTTAGTTCTGGTCAAAAGGCTCACAGTCTAGTGACACAGGAAGAGCTGAAGGTTTAGTTCCAGTCTGAAGGCAGGAAAAAGCCTGTGTCTGAGTCTGAAGGCTGTCAGGCAGAAAGGATTTCTCACTTGGTTGGGCATAGTGCCTCACGCCTGAAATCTCAGCACTCTGGGAGGCCAAGGTGAATGGATCACCTGTGCTCACGAGTTTGAGACCAGCCTGAGCTAGAGTGAGACCTCCCTTAAAATAATAAGGCTCAGTACCTGTAAAAATAAATAGGGCTTGGTATCTGTAGCTCAGTGGTTAGGACGCCAGCTACATACACTGAGGCTGGCAGGTTCCAACTTGGCCCGGGCCTGCTAAAAAACAATGACAACTGCAACATAAACAACAACAAAAAAAATAGCTGGGCATTGTGGCCACCGCCTTCAGTCCCAGCTACTTGAGAGGCTGAGGCAAGAGAATTGCTTAGGCCCAAGACTTTGAGATTGGTGTGAGCTGTGATGCCACGGCACTCTACTGAAGGCAACATAGTGAGACTCTGTCTCAAAAAATAAATAAATTAAATAAAAAATAAAAAAAATAGCCGTCACTCTGGGAGGCTGAGGTGGGTAGATTGCCTGAGCTCAGGCAAGACCTCATCTCTAAAAATAGCTGGGTGTTGTGGTGGGCGCCTGTACTCCCAGCTACTTGGGAGGCTGAGGCAAGGACTTGCTTGAGCCCAGGAATTGGAGGTTGTTGTGAGCTTTGATGCCACTCTGCCAAGGGCAACAAAGTGAGACTCTGTACCAAAAAATAAATAAAATAAAATAAAATAGGCTTGGTGCCTGTGGCTCAATGGGCTAAGGCACCAGCCACGTACACCTGAGCTGGCAGGTTCGAATCCAGCCCCGGCCCACCAAACAACAATAATGGCTGCAACCAAAAAATGGCCGGGCATTGTGACGGGCGCCTGTAGTCCCAGCTACTTGGAAGGCAGAGGCAGGAGACTCGCTTAAGCCTAGGAATTGGAGGTTGCTGTGAGCTGTGATGCCACAGCACTCTATCCAAGGTGACAGCTTGAGGCTCTATCTCAAAAAATAAAATAAAATAAAATAAAATAGCTGGGCATTGTTGCAGGCATCTATAATCCCAGCTACTCAAGAGGCTGAGGCAAGAAAATCACTTGAGCCCAGGAGTCTGAGAGGTTGCTGTAAGCTATGATGTCACGGCACTCTATCAGGGGTGACAAAGTGACACTTTGTCTCAAAAGAAAAATAAAAAGAATTTCTTACTTGGATGATCTCCTCTTTTGTTCCATTCAGGCCTTCCACTGATTGGATGAGGCCCACTGACATTGGGGAAAATGTAAATGGTTTTTTTTTTTTTTTTTTTGCAGTTTTTTGCCAGGGCTGGGTTTGAACCCACCACCTCTGGCATGTGGGGCCGGCGCCCTACTCCTTTGAGCCACAGGCGCCGCCCGGAAAATGTAAATGTTAATCTCATCCGAAAATACTCTCACAAAAACATCCTGAATAATATTTCACCTAATATCAGCACACTTCATGGCCTAGTCATGTTGACATAAAAAAATTAACCATCACACTCATATTACCAGTATTACATCAAGAAACAACAGTACAGGGCAGCACATGTGGCTCAGCCAGTAGGGCGCCGGCTTGATATACCAAGGGTGGCAGGTTCAAACCCGGCCCTGGCCAAACTGCAACAAAAAAAATAGCCGGGCGTTGTGGCAGGCGCCTGTGGTCCCAGCTATTTGGGAGGCTGAGGCAAGAGAATCGCCTAAGCCTGGAAGTTGGAGGTTGCTGTGAGCTGTGATGCCACTGGCACTCTACCAAGGGCGACAAAGTGGAAGTCTATCTCTTAAAAAAAAAAAAGAACAAAAAAAGAAACAATAGTACAAAGCTGGCTGGATTTTGAATATTGATTTTGAAGTTGATCCAGGCTGGGCACTGTGGCTTATACCTGTAATCCTAGTACTTTGAAAGGCCCAGGATCAGCCAAGAGTTGGAGACTAGCCTGAGCTACACAGACTAGCCTGAGTCTTTTCACAGGCTGTGAAAAGACTAGCCTGAGCAACACAACGAGACCTTGTTTCTACAAAAAGGAATTTTTTTTTGAAATTGCTTTGTTTCCTGGGTTAGAGTGCAGTGGCATCATCATAGCTCACAGCAACCTCAAACTCCTGGGCTCAAGAGCTCCCTCTGCCTCAGTCTCCCAAGTAGGTGGAACTACATACTACCTTGCCTGGCTAATTTTTCTACTTTTTGTAGAGATGGAGTCTCACTTCTGCTCAAGCTGGTCTCAGAACTCTTGGCCTCAAGCAATCCTCCCGCATGAGCTTCTGCACCCAGCCTCTACAAAGAACTTCTAAAAATTAGCCAGTTGTGGTGTCACACGCCTATAGTCCCAACTACCCAGGAGGCTGAGGCAGGAAGGTTTCTTAAGTCCAGAAGTTTTAGGTTGAATGAGCTATGGTTATGCTACTACACTCTAGCCTTGGCAACAGAGTAAGACTCTATCTCAAATTAACAAAAAAAAAAAAAATCAGGCTCGGCTCCTGTGGCTCAACGAGCTAAGGCACCAGCCACGTACACCTGAGCTGGCGGGTTCGAATCCAGCCCAGGCCCACCAAACAGCAATGACAGCTGCAACCAAAAAAATAGCCGGGTGCTGTGGCAGGCACCTGTAGTCCCAGCTACTTGGGAGGTGGTGGCAGGAGAATCGCTTAAGCCCAGGAGTTGGAGGTTGCTGTGAGCTGTGATGCCACAGCACTCTACCCAGGGCCATAGCTTGAGGCTCTGTCTCAAAAAAAAAAAAAAAAAAAAAGGCTCAGTGCCTGTGGCTAAACAGGCTAAAGCGCCAGCCATGTACACCTGAGCTGGCGGGTTCGAATCCAGCCCAGGCCTGCCAAACAACAATGACGGCTGCAACCAGAAAAAAAAAAATGGCTGGGTGTTGTGGCGGGCGCCTGTAGTCCCAGCTACTTGGGAGGCAGAGACAGGAGACTCGCTCAAGCCCAGGAATTGGAGGTTGCTGTGAGCAGCACTCTATCCAGGGTGACAGCTTGAGGCTCTGTCTCAAAAAAAAAAAAAAAGAATTTATCTTGGATGTGTAGGACCACGGACAGTGTCCACTCTCATCTCTGCCTAGGCCAGACTATATTATAATGAACATTTATTACTGATGTGACCAGAGAAAAACAATAAAGAGAAAAATGGATTCAGCAAAGGGCTACAGGTCCTGATCCGTGGGCTGGCTGAGTCCAGATTCTTTGCCTTACTGGCCACCCAGCCCCAAGGGGCTGTGCCTCCTGACTCCACCTGACTTTCCACCTCTCTCCTCCTAGGATGCCATTTGTGACTGTAGCACCCAGTCTCTTACCTCCTGCTTCTCGCGATCGTCCCGCTCTGCCATCCGTCACTCTCCTTCCAAGTGCAAGCTGCACC
Organism: Perodicticus potto; assembly: GCA_963574655.1. Lineage (NCBI taxonomy): Eukaryota > Metazoa > Chordata > Mammalia > Primates > Lorisidae > Perodicticus > Perodicticus potto. The sequence goes on from CAUYRH010005656.1 coordinate 14,473, forward strand.
CTTCAGAGTTCAGCTGGGGCGGGGATGAGAAGGCAGCACCCACCAGTGAGTGACAGCAGCAGAACTCCCCGCCTTAACCAGCTCCGGCCCTGGATAGCAGGAAGGAACCAGCAGAGAGGAGGTGAGGGGCCGTGCCCTCTGCATCACCCTGACCTGGGGGTATAGCAGCTGCAACACTGCTACAGAGCAGCTTTCACATGAAGGTAAAGCAGGATCTCCTGCTGACCTCTGGGTGGTGAGCCCCAATTTCCCAGGGGAAAGCAGTGAGCGAGAGAAAGACCAAAAATGGGCTTTGGAAGCATCTACAGAGAGATCCGTCTTGAGCTGATCCCTGGGTCCTAAGGGAGAGCCTTAGGTTCTACCCATGTTCACTTCTTGGAAGAGCCTGGGAAGGGTACACCTTTGGTGATGCCCTGGGGAAAAAGGGCCCAGAGAGCTGTTCCCTACTGACCACGCACCCCTTCAGCGAAGAGGAGACCCCGCTGAGAAGAACAGGCTTTGCTTCAGGGCTCCATGTGGGGCTCCTGATGGAGCTGGGCTGGGCACCATCACCATCCCCTCCTTCCCTCCGCCACCTCCTCTCAGCCCTGCTGCTCCAGATTTCCAGGACTTGGGGTAGGGGGTAGGATAGGGCTGAAGCCAGTGCCAAGTATCTGCTTGGCATTCTGGAGCCCTGGATCTCCCTGCCCATACCCTGGATGCAGGAAGAACTGGGAGATAAGGTGGGAATATGTAGAGTTGGGGAGCCTTTAAGATTGCCTCTTCTCCCCAGGAGACTTCTTGAGGACAGAAATAGGTAGAGTCGGTCTTAAGACCTGGTACATCGAGAAATGCCTAAATGCCCACTGCCTTGATCTCAGGGCCTCTTTTGCTGGCACCACATCTCCACTGTGTTTACATCCTGCAGCTGGTGGGGGCAAAGATGTTCCCCATAAGAGACTCCAGTTGGCTGGGTTAGGCCAAGGAGAACTCCAAGAGGCCAGAGCTCAAGATGCAGCAGTAGACTGGGGCCTGGAAACACACTTCCTGCCTACATTGTTCATTTGAATTTTTCTTATTATAAATATTTAAGGCGGTTTACTTTATTTTAATAATTTAATTTACCCCCAAAGTCCCTAAGGTAATTTATTGGAGGTTGAGACACATATTCTTGCCACTGGGACAATGTGAGCCTTCCAACAGCATAGACAGGCATGGGATCCCATGTGTAGATGAGGCTGCTCAGCAGCCAGGTTTGGAGACCAAGCCCTGGTGTCCTGGTCATTCTTGGAGGGCTCCTTGGCAGAGCTGGAGTCCTGCAACTTGCTCCCCTACACTGCTGCCCATTTGGCCTCAGAGCACTACTTATTACTTCACACCTGGTACTTGCCCAGCCCCACCAGTCAGTTTGTAAACACCCACTGACATGGCAATGGGCTGGACTGTTGTCACTACTCCCCAAACATTCTCCATTTCCCTTCTCTTTTTCCTCCCTCCCTCTGACAACTTTTTTTGGTGAGTTGAACATGGATTACTTAAGGATCTGTTAAGAGCATGGAGATCCCTCCAAGTTCCCCAAGTGAGAACATGCAGGAAAACAGGACTGAACTTGGAGAATGTTATTTATTGCAGCTTTGCACATGGACCTGAGAGCGTCTACCAGCCTGCCTTGGTCCTCATTAACCTGCAGCCTTTTCACCAGCCTCTCTCCTTAGCCTTATGGCCTTTCATGGCTCTTCTCCCAACCCACTGGCTTGCCCTTCCCCACATCCCACATGAACTGTGAACTACCCGAGCCATTGGTTGGATTGCAGCGTGGTGCATGGCAGTGTGGTGAGGAGGGTCTTACATGGGCTCCTTGGTGCCAGCGAATCCATTTTGGTTGAATACACGTCCACACACAGAGACATGCAGCCCTCCTGTAACTGGCTGGGGACCCAGAATGGAAACACCAGGATGGATTAGCTTATCTGCAGAATTCCTTATCAGGAACACCAAAAGCCAGCAGCTTTGCTAGTTTGCCCCCAGGACTCAGGAGATGCCCTTGCTCTCCCTCTTCCCATCTGCCAGTTCCCATCCCACCCTTTCAGCATCACCTGGACCAGCTTGCCCAGGGCCTTCATCTCCCTTCCCTGAACATCAGGGTCATGCCAGTCCTGGCCACGTCATCATGCCATAGTGACATGTGTGGGCAGGTCAATGGAGCCTTGGGCCACTTTCCATCTGGGGTGCTGCTATTTCCATCCAAGAGGTTAGGGGGACCCTCCAAGATTATCTCCAGATGAGGGGACTCACACCAGGCCACAAGCCACCAGAGGCCTTCTGCCACCTCCCAGAACTGCAGAGGGCCAGGGAGGCTGCACCTCTGGCCTTGGGGAGCAATCCCTGTGAGACTTGAACCCCAAGGCCTATGGACCACTCAGCCTTACCATTGTCCTCATCCAAGATTGTCCTTGTCATCTTCGTTGTGTCAACACCTAGACCCCCGCCCCCCAGCCACTGTTGGAGACTCCAGATCTTGGTTTTCAGTAAAGCCCCAGGTTCTGCTTCCTGCATGTCTCTGTGCAAGGCCACTCATCACTGTTCCTGTAGAAGCCTCGGGACATGGGGCTTAACGGGGTTGAAAATGTTACATGTAAATATTGGTTTGGTTTGGTTTTTAGCATTTTGCTTGGTAACCAGTTGTGTTTTCCTTTTTGGGGTGGGGGTTGGTTTATAAAAACTCTTTGCTCTTTTGGAATGTAATTTCTAAGTTTGTTTGTTTCTTCAAATGCCTTTTCAGTCTTGGTAACATTCCCAAAGCAGAAAACTGACCCACAGTAGGGCTTCCCTGGAGGACTGAGTCCCAGGAAGGAACGCTGCCCTTCTTCCCTTTCTCACCCTTCTGCTGTGCCCCTTCCTTCCTCTCTTCTTTCCTTCTTTGTCTTTTTCTAATCTCTATTCTCTCTTCAATCAAAGTCCCAAGGAACCCTGGGGTCCTCATACCCTACAGACCACTTGGCTTGGCTCCATGGAGTCAGCACCAGTTGGTTGGGGGAAGTGGGGAACCAGTTGGCATGATTGACCCTAAACTGGGCAACCTCATGTTGTTTATGTCTGACCTCTTCCCAGAGCCAAATCATACCTTTTCTGGTGCAATAGTGACTTTATTGTAATGAAAATCAAACTACTTTGGTGCATCCATGACTCTTAGGCCTGTACGCACAAGGCATCAGAATCCAATTCCCTGTCCCCTGCTGGTCCTTTCCCCCAGTTCTTTCCCACCAAAGTCCTCTATGGGCTAAAAATGGGCTTCCCCACTCGGTGTCCCCAGGGATACTCTTGTACCAGCTGGCCTCCCAGGTGACAAGTATGAGGGCCCAAAGACTTGACTCTCGTGCACCCTGACACTAACATGACTCCCTCACACCCACTCCCATGCACCTTTCATTGTTCCATCACCCCACCTCTTCTCCCCTTGTCTACCCAACATACAGGCATGTCCTCCCTTTCCCCTATCAACCAGAATGTCCCACTTTCCAGCCTCTTCAGACCCCCAAGCTCCCATACCTCTTTGTTAATAATAATAATACTCTACACATCCTGCCCAGGGCACTGTACTATTTAGAAATCACTTCCCCAACCTACATCTTCTTGAGACCTCTCAGGGACAACTCTGGGAGGCAGCCTTGGCAGGATAGGGGTGAGGGCTCTCATTTTGCAAATGAAGAAACTGAGGGGCAGGTCTCATCACAAAGCACCCACCTAGGAAGTTATCAACTTTAGATAAGAACTTGGATTCCCTCTCTGTGCTGCCGTCTCTGCAAACCTACTGCTCCACTGGGGGCTTTATGTGGATACAGGACACCCCAAAAATGCACTGATCAACCCAGACATGAAACAAGTCCTCTCCAGGTTCTAGACCTGTGTGTGTGTCTGGGATTCTCCTTTATCAGAATCCTCTGAGAGCATGCTCAAAATGTAGATTCCCGGACCCCATCTAGACTTCTCTCGGGGGATCCTAAGCACCATTGCCTATACATTTGTGTTCATGACCTTGACTGTTAGGCCATCTTTCTTTTAACCAATCACTACAATGCTATATTTTAAAAAGAGCATTGAGCTGGGACGTAAGGGACCGGATCTTCCTCATCCAAACTCTGATTTAATTATTCTAAGGAATTCCAAAAGGCATCAGAAGCCATTTACAATATTGGTCATAGCGTCCAATAAGATAACAAAAACAAAAAGTCAAAAAGCAAGACAAATTATTCTCTAAATCTACCTGATGTAATTCCATAATAGTGTGATTAAATTTTACTCTGAGTTTACTGACAGCCATAGTAAAAAGAGAAACACAGCAAGGTTTTATAATTCTCATCATCCAGTCATGGAAGCAAGCATGTTTGCCCCAGGAGAAAAAGTCTTCTGCTACTAATTTATAACCTGTGTGCTTTCTTCAAAGGCCTCTGAGCCAGTTGGTGTTTCAGCAGGTTAACCTAAGATGCAAGGATGCTTTCCAGGTGACTATTTAAAAATAATAATAAACTGCCACCAACTTGAATGATCTTGATCAGATCATGTGGCTAGTCTATGCCTCAGTTTCCCCAGCTATAAAGTGGGCATAATGTCTTTCTACCTCACATAGCTGTGATGAGGACCAAATACTATACTGTGCCTGCAAGTCTACTTGGAAAAGCATAAGGTTCTACAGTAAAATGATCACACTTAGTGTCCCCAGACCAGCCTCTCAGTGTCCTGGCCCTGTGGGATGACACCCCCCTAACCTCCCTCACTAATCTTCATGAATAGAAAGGAAAGGAAATCATAACATAATCTAGTCTCTTCCCCTTAAAAAAAAATTATGGCAAAATTTACATAAAATTTACCATTTTACCTTTCTTTTTTTTTTTTTAGAGACAAGGTCTTGCTCTTTCTCTGGGACTGGAGTGGGATGCAGTGGCATGATCATAGCTTACTGCAACCTCCAACTCTCAGGCTCAAGCCTCCTTCCTGAGTAGCTACAGGCCCATGCTACCATGCCAAGCTAGTTTTTTTATATTGTAGAAACAGGTCTCACTGTTGCCCAGACTGGTCTCGAGCTCTTGGCCTGATGCAGTTCTCCCACCTTGAACTCCGAAAGTACTAGGATTACAGGGGTAAGCCACCATGCCTGACCCAACTTTAAGTACATTCATGATGTTGTATAACCATGGTCATTGTCCATTTCCAGAACTTTTTTCTTTTTTGAGTCAAAGTCTTACTATGTCGCATCACAGCTCACAGCAACCTCAAACTCTTGGGCTTAAGCAATTCTCTTGCCTCAGCCTCCCAAATAGCTAGGACTACAGGTGCCCACCACAACGCCTGGCTATTTTTTGGTTGTAGTTGTCGTTGTTTGGCAGGCCTGGGCTGGGTTCGAACCCACCGATGTGTATGTGGCTGGCGCCCTAGCCACTGAGCTACAGGCATGGAGCCCATTTCCAGAACGTTTTCATCATCACAAATTGAAACTCTACCCACCAAACAGTAAGTTCCCGTTTCTCCTCCCTCAGCCCCTGATGACCTCTACTCTTTTTCTCTTTAGTTTGGTCTATTCTTGATACCTCCTGTATGTAGAATTGTACAATATTTGTTCTGTGTCTAGCCTCATTTTCTTAGAGGAAGAATCAGGTCCAGAGAAGGGAGTGGCTTACTAAGATCACAAAGAAAACCAGAGACAGAGTGGAGACCAGAACTCAGGTTCCCTAACTAACGAGAGGTTCTGCATCCCCAGTGGTGAAGGAGAATTGCCCTGCCTTTCTGTGATCTTGGTTGAGCCCTTTCTTCTCTCTGGGCTTAACCTGTTTGCTCCCTACCACCCACCCATCCTCTCTCTTATTAACATTTTCATTTTCCAAAGCCTCCCCTCCTGCCTCCTCCTTTCCTTGGCTGGCTCCTGCCGGCAGATGGAGTGGCCTGGCCTCTGGCCAGGTTATCCTTTTCTGCCCAGGTTTACTGTTGCATCCAGCCCTCAGCCCTCCCAGGAAGTCCTCCCCACACCATTCCCTGCCCTGAAGTGCATTATAACCTCAGCATCCCACCAGCCCCCTTCCCCAGCACACATTCCTATTCTATGAGGGGGAGAGTATGTTCTTGTCCATTCTGAAACCACTCAGAACACTCCCATGAAAAGGGACCTCGGCTGGAGGTCTGGAGACCTGGCCAAAGTCTGGGCAGATCTCTTAACTTCTCTGGCCCTCCCAGTATTCTGATCCTATGATGAGCACCAGAGCATCCCCTCAAGTTTGAGGTCTTGCAGCCCCATCCTTTTTTCCCCTGGGCCCTTGTATCCTGGCTCTTTTCTCAGCTCTACCACTGTTCTCTGTGCCTTAGTTTACTTCTCCGCACAGGGGGCTCACCCCAAGACCATTCACGGCAGCTTCCCAGATATTATGTGCCTCTAAGGTTAGGCCTTGCAGCGGTGACCCAGCTCCTGAGCACTGCCCATGGGCGCCAGGTTGCTATGAATAGGGTGATTGGGGGCACCATTCTAGGCCAGTGGTTTTCATATTGTGTTCCAGCAGCAGGAGTGTCACCTGGGAGCTTGAGAGAAGTGCAAATTATTGCTTCCACCCAAGACCCACTGAATTAGAACTTGTGTTGTGGGGCCCAGCAAGCTGGATTTAAGGAGCCTTCCAGACAATTCTGACATGCACAGGAGTCTGCTGACTGGTGATCTAAGTTAGCAGTTAGTGCAGCCTGGGGAGGGACTGGGGTTGGCCCAGGCCAAGAACAGGTGGAAAATACCAACATCATCTGTACTCCTGGATTAGAAACTTTTCTTTACCCACAAAAGAAACCAACCCTGGGGCGGCACCTGTGGCTCAGTGAGTAGGCGCTGGCCCCATATACCGAGGGTGGCAGGTTCGAACCTGGCCCTGGTCAAAACCACAACAAAAAAATAGCTTGGCATTGTGGCGGGCATTGTAGTAGTCCCAGCTACTTGGGAGGCTGAGGCAAGACAATTGCCTAAGCCCAAGAGCTGGAGGTTGCTGTGAGCTGTAACGGCACAGCACTCTATACGTAGGGCGACAAAGTGAGCTTCTGTCTCTAAAAAAAATTAAATAAAAAAAACACACCCCTGGCTGGGCACAGTGACTCACGTCTTTAATCCTAGCACTCTGGGAGGCCAAGGCAAGTGAATTGCTGGAACTCCGGAGTTTCAGACCAGCCTGAGCAAGAGCAAGACCGTGTCTCTGCTAAAAATAGAAAAAACTAGCTGGGCATTGTGGCAGGTGCCTGTAGTCCTAGCTTCTTGGGAGGCTGAGTCAAGAGGATCATTTGAGCTCAAGAGTTTGAGGTTGCTGTGAGCTATATGCCATGGCACTCTACCCAGGGTGACAGAGTGAGACTCTGTCTCAAAAAAAAAAAAAAGAAAGAAACCAATCCTATAGTCTCTCCTCTTCCTAGGAGTTGGAGGGCCTGCAGAAGGCATACATTTTTCCTTTCTTTGGTCCTGGCTTGGTTCCAGCCCTGCTCACCTCTCCCACTTGTCTTGGTTTTACAGAAACCAAGCTGTGTGGCTGTGTGGGTGGTGCCAGCCAGGCAGGGGGTGGGAGTCCTGGGGAGGCAGGAGGCAAAAGACCCTGTCCTTTATCCCTTGGGAACCTCACCATGGGCCAGATGGCCTTTTTTCAAACTGAAAGAAACTTAACTCCACAAGGAAAGAACCCTAAATCCCCAGGTCCTCCTCCCAACCCCAGGGAGACCTTGGAGACAGTGCCAAAAAATAGCTCCAACCTCCAGCTGCTGGGAAGAGAGCCAGAAGCTACCCTTCCTCCTCACCCCAGCACCCCTCTGCACCTCTCCCCGCCAAAACTGTGAAGCCCCCTTCCCTCTTAGCCTGCTTTCCTGGTGAGGGTCCTGCAGTTGTAGGCCCTGGGGGACTGCCAGGGAAAGGCTCCTTGGGAGGGAAGGGACCAAGGGCATCCTTGGGCCAACTGTCCACCTCTCTTGTCCCCTGTTCTCTCCTCCCCACTTCTATCTTCAAAAGGCTCCTTCCCAGGATGGATCGGGTGCTAGGATGACTACAGTCCAATCCACCAGCTCTTTCTGCCCCTGTGTCTTATTTCAGACGTGAGAATAAGTGTACAGTGTAAACTTACAAAGCGTTTTTAATTGTTGTAGATTGGAAATAAAGTATGTCATATGAACAGTTGCTGTGGACTTGGCCTCTTGTTTCTCTAGCTGAGTGGGTGGGGCCCCCAGCAGATTTGAAACCTGATTCCCCTGCACCCCTTTGCCTGGGAAGGGGGAAACCCTGGGAATGCCACAGCCAACTGGCTGGTTTGGATTCACTTGGGAGGGGCCACCAGATGTTCTGGCTGCAAACTGCTGATATTTCAGCATCTCCCACCACGTGTGACATGACCACTGAGAAATAAATACAGAGTCTTCAAAAACAAGAAAAATAGAAATGAACTTTTCTATAAGAGACTAAAAAAATGACACTTTTAGATGTGTTAATTATCTATTGCAGTGTGATTAGTTATCCCAGAACATTTATTATACCCCACAGATGGTATCAGTCAGGAATTCCGGAGCTGGATAGTTTTGATTCAGGGTCTCAGGAGGTTGCAGTCAAGTTATCAGTCAGGCTGCAGAATGCATTGCCTATCTTCTAGGCTCATCTATTGTGTCCTCAATGCCTAGCACAGGCCTTGAGACTAGAAGATCCATTTGCAAGGGGGTTAATTCACATGCCCAGCAAGTCAGTGCTGGCCCCAGGAGGCCTCAGTTCCTTGCCATGTGGACCTCTCCATAGGGCTGCTTGTGTGTCCTCACAGCATGGCAGTGAGCTTCCTTCAGGGCAAGTGATCTATTAGAGAGCAGGGTGGAAGTCACAATGTCTTTTATATGTGGGTCACTAGGAAAGTTTTGAGACAGTGTTATGGCCCATTATTTCTCTTCCTATAAACACAGTCAATAGAGTCCTTTCTGATTCACTCAGGCAAGTTTCAACTTGCTCAGCCTATTGATGTTGCTACGAGGGCTTCATTTGTTTCTGTCTGCATGGATTTTGCGTTTCCTGATTTTTGTGTATCTCTAAAGTTTTGTCGGCTCGGCACCTGTGGCTCAATGGGCTAAGGCGCCAGCCACGTACACCTGAGCTGGTGGGTTCGAATCCAGCCCAGGCCCGCCAAACAACAAGGACGGCTGCAACAAAAAAATGGCCGGGTGTTGTGGCGGGCGCCTGTAGTCCCAGCTACTTGGGAGGTGGAGGCAGGAAACTCGCTTGAGCCCAGGAATTGGAGGTTGCTATGAGCTGTGACGCCACGGCACTCTATCTAGGGTGACAGCTTAAGGCTCTGTCTCAAACAAACAAACAAACTTTTGTCATGGCTCAAGTAGCTAGCCTTGGAGGTTCCACAGTATTTCTGTGATACCGTATTGGTTATGTAGACCAGCTCTCTTCAAAGGGGGAGTGGACTACACAAGGGTGGGAACACCCAGAAGCAAGGATCATTGGTGCCATCAGCTGGCTACTACATGTTATTTTTACAGATCTCTTTTAAGACCAAGGTCTGTTCTGGGCCTTGAGGAAACAATAGGTAGGCATGGAAGATAGGAAATCAAAAGTCAATGGCAGTGGGGAGCCCAGGGATACTCAGGGGAACCCAGAGGAATCAGTAAAGACTTCATCTGAACTGACACCTAAGATAGAGATATTTATTGACCAGGTGAAGGGGGTGGTGATGTGTTGTAGGCAGGAGATTCAGGGTAAGTAGTTCCAGGGAGAAGAAATAGCACATTTAAAAGCCTCTTAGAAAGGGGAAAGTTTTGCCTTCTGCGGTGTTTGTACGTGAGTTCGCTGCGGGCCGCCAAGACCCGGGCCTACTCGGCTGCCACTCGACTGGCGGAGGTGCTAAATGTGCTGCACCACCTCTTTCCCAGTGTTGCCTGTTAACGCTGTCTTCCTTTTAATAGAATAAACGATGATTCCAGTAACTCCTAGGAGACAGTCTTACTTTATCACCCTCGGTAGAGTGTCATGGTGTCACACAGCTCACAGCAACCTCCAGCTCCTGGGCTTAGAATTTGCTAATGATTCCAGAAATTCCTGAGAA
>CAUYRH010005657.1:0-41390 GCA_963574655.1 Perodicticus potto
CTCCCAAGTAGCTGGGACTACAGGCGCCCGCCACAACGCCCGGCCATTTTTTTTTGGTTGCAGCCGTCATTGTTGTTTGGCGGGCCCGGGCTGGATTCGAACCTGCCAGCTGAGGTGTACGTGACTAGCGCCTTACCCCATTGAGCCACAGGCGCCGAGCCTATATGTGATCTTTAGAGTTCCTTCTTATCAAACAGAGTAAAGAGAATCTTGTTTTTTTCCAACACTGTTTGCAGTACATAGGTACCCCCAATCATAACTGATAAATAGTTCCATGTTTAAGGACTTAAACATTGCTAAATACATTTGTAAGAACTTATACTGCTGCCCCTTCCAAGGATAAACGCCAAGAAACACCAGTCCGAAAGTCAGAATGAGAACTTTCCATTAGAGAGAAAAGAACATTTCCCCATACATTTCTTTCTTTCTTTCTTTTTTTTTTTGTAGAGGCAAAGTCTCACTTTATCACCCTCGGTAGAGTGCCGTGGCGTCACACAGCTCACAGCAACCTCTAGCTCCTGGGCTTAGGCGATTCTCTTGCCTCAGCCTCCTGAGTAGCTGGGACTATAGGCGCCCGCCACGACGCCCGGCTATTTTTCTGTTTTGCAGTTCGGCGGAGGCCGGGTTTGAACCCACCACCTTCGGTATATGGGACCAGCGCCCTTCGCAATGAGTCACAGGACCCGGCCTCCCCATATATTTCTAAAATACAATAGTGACTTAAGATGAGCTTTTATCTGTTCAAAATATTTAAGAACAAAAAAGCAAGCCAAAAAAGCCACCATGGAAATATAGCATCACTAGTATCAGTGCAAAAAAACGTATATCCTTCATATATAGTCCCAAGGTCCTCAGTCAGAGCCTATTCACTTGTATTTTATTTTTATTTTTAACTTTAAAAGTATGTTTAGAGATGAGTTCTTACTCTGTTGCCCAGGCTGGAATGTGGTGGTGGGATCATAACTCATTGCAGCCTCATACTTCAGGGTTCAAGTGATCCTCCCCGCCTCAGTCTCCCAAATAACTGGAACTACAGGTGTGCACCACCACCCTGGCTCACTCTCACTTTAGACTGAATTCTATCACATTTGGCTAGCTAGTTTCTCAGTGCACAGCAAATTAGGGATAGCAAGTTAGAAAAACGTAAGATAGAAAACCATTGTGAGATGACCTAATCCGAAGATGTAGACTAAAACACCATAAAAAAGGAGTTTAAAAATCTTAGAAACAAAAATAAGTTTAAAAAGCACAGCTGAGGCTCAGCGCCTCTGGCTCAACGGGCTAAGGCGCCAGCCACGTACACCTGAGCTGGTGGGTTCGAATCCAGCCTGGCCCGCCAAACAACAATGACTGACGGCTGCAAGCAAAAAATGGCCGGGCGTTGTGGTGGGCACCTGTGGTCCCAGCTACTTGGGAGGCGGAGGCAGGAGACTCGCTTGAGCCCAGGAATTGGAGGTTGCTGTGAGTTGTGGTGCCATGGCACTCTATCCAGGGTGACGGCTTGAGGCTCTGTCTCAAAAAAAAAAAATACTACAGTAAACCCCCTTAACACAGTCTAATCTACCTGTAGTTTAATTACAGGACAAACAATTCCTAAATTCTTCTTGTTGCTGTTGTCATAAACAGGTCTCACTCTGTTGCTTGGGGTAGAGTGTAGTGGCTCGATTATCGCTTACTGTAGCCTCAAACCTCTGAGCTCATGGACAGTGCCTATGGCTCAGTGGGTAGGGCACTGGCCCAATATACCAAGAGTGGCAGGTTCAAACCCCGCCCTGGCCAAACTGCAACAAAAAAATAGCTGGACGTTGTGGCAGGCTCCTGTAGTCCCAGCTACACGGGAGGCTGAGGCAAGAGAATCGCCTAAGCCCAGGAGTTGGAGGTTGCTGTGAGCTGTGTGATGCCAGGGGCGTCAAGGCAATAGAGTGAGACTTTGTCTCTACAAAAAAAAAAAAAAAACTGAGCTCAAATGATCCTCCAGCCTTACCCTCCTGAGTAGCAAAGACAATCCATGCCACCTATTGTGTGTGTGTTTTGTTTTGTTTTTTTTTTGGTAGAGATGGGGGTGTTAGTACATAGCCCAGGCTGATCTTGAACTCCTGACCTCAAGCCATCCTCCTGCCTTGATCCCCTAAGATACTGAGATTTATAGGAATGAGATATCACACCTCACCTCATAAGTTTCAAATAATCTTTATTATAGTATATTGTTATAATTGTTCTATTTTGTTCTTATTGTTAATCTCTTACTATGTCTAATTTATAAATTAAAATTTATCACAGATATGTACACACAGGAAAAAAAACATACCAGGACATGCAGCATTCAGTATTGTGTGCAACTTCAGGCATCTACTGGAGCTCTTGGAACAACACATCCCCCATGGATAAAGGGGCACTACTGTAGTGACAACCTCACAGAGTTCAATTACTGCTAAGATTATGATTCTTATGTTAACAGAGTACAGTATTAACACGGCACCTGGCGCAGTGGTGCAAACACATGGAAAATCACCCTAAGTCGATAACTCTGAAACCTCGAGTTTGACCTGGTAGGCATTTATATTTTATTTAACAGACTACAAGTTATTCTGATGCACATCCAGAATAAAGAACCACTTCCCTATACTGTAAGGAAAGGTGATATCATACACAATATAATGTTTACGAAAACAAGTGAGAGTTTATCATGATCAATAAAACTTGTTAGGGCAGCACCTGTGGCTCAAAGGAGTAGGGCGCCAGCCCCATATGCCAGAGGTGGCGGGTTCAAACCCAGCCCCAGCCAAAAACTGCAAAAATAAATAAATAAAACTTGTTTAAAAGTTTGGGCATATTAGAATAATGTGGGGCGGGCACCCATAACTCAGTGGCTAGGGTGCTGGCCACATGTTCCGGGGCTGATAGGTTCAAATCCAGCCTGGGCCTGCTAAACAAAAAAATAAACTGGGCGTTGTGGCGAGCACCTGTCGTCCCCGCTACTAGGGAGGCTAAGGCGAGAGAATCACTTAAGCCCAAGAGTCTGAGGTTGCTGTGAGCTGTGAAGCCACGGCACTCTAGCAAGGGTGACAAAGTAAGACTCAAAAAAAAAAAAAAGAATAATGTGGAGCATTCGTTTTGGTAAAATACTATATTTCCCAAAAGGAGGGAGGGGTCTAAATGATAAACTAACTATAACCAATCTGCTCACAGAATAATTTCTACTGAAACCACGTAAATTCTCTAAGTGAACTGGAAGACTTGCTGCAGAATAATGGCAAAAACTGAATGAAGTTAAAAGTTATGTGAAGAAAAACATCTCAATACTTAAAACACAGTGGACTATGGGCACCAAACCCCTTGCTATACAGCAAAATTTTCCAAACAAAATATTTATACTCACCTTTCCGAAAAATCAGAGTCTATAAATTCTCTAGCCCGTTTCCTATCACTAAAAAGAAAAAAAGCATACAACAACACATAAACACAACTTTATTTCATGACTAGTGCATTATAACTTCTCTAATTTGACACTGAATATATCTAAAGACAAAAACTAACAAATATAAAAGATATGTATGTAAAATAAAAACTGAATTTTATCATGGGGCCAAGACATTCTAACATAATAGTCAATGCTGAAATGAATTCAATGAATATTTAGGGAGAAAAATATTGCAGATTTATAAACAAGAGAATAGAAATACTTAATCCCTTTGTATTGACTGACTATGAAAACACTACACAATCCTGCCCTCCCCAATATAAAGCACAGTTAAGGCTAAAAACACCCAATCCCTGGTTATTTCCAAAGTCAGACAATTCTAGTGGCATATGTTGGGCTTTCGTGTTATCATCTTTTAAGGCCACGCAGAAACCCAAGGCAGCTTTTAGATCTACAGAAGCATTTTCATGAGGACTGAATAAAGGTCATGAAAGTATAGATAATCCTGTCATTTCATGTCATTTGAAAATGGAAAAATATACATACATAACTCTTCTGTCTTTAATGTATATACGCATGCATGCATGTACCTTAACACGTATACGGATTAAACACTTTGTCAGGATCGATATTTCATTAATTTACTTAGCATCCTTGAAACAAGGAGAAACTCACATATAATAGAATGACCAACACAGTACACCACCATGTACATAACTTCTAAAAGTAACAAAACTTCTAAAATGACAAAAATGAGGTTTTGAGTCATTTATCTCAGTATTTCTTTTTATTTTTAGAAGTGCTAAAATGGGCTCAGCACCTGTGGCTCAATGGGCTAAGGCGCCAGCCACGTACACCTGAGCTGGTGGGTTCGAATCCGCCAAACAACAATGATGGCTGCAACCAAAAAATGGCCAGGCATTGTGGCGGGCGCCTGTAGTCCCAGCTACTTGGGAGGCGGAGGCAAGAGACTCGCTTGAGCTCAGGAATTGGAGGTTGCTGTGAGCTGTGATGCCACAACACTCTATACAGGGTGACAGCTTGAGGCTCTGTCTCAAAAACAAAAAAAAAAGAGTGCTAAAATGAAAAGGAGTGAAGAAAAGTTAAGTAAGGGTATTTTACAGCCAGCGATGAAATACATAAAAGGTTTGATACTAAAAGTGGTAATCAATAACACAGAATTGATATCAATTTAATTGCTCAGTATTTAAGAAGAATGAAGAGAAAATTAAATAAAAAGTTAATATATTTGGTTGCTTTTTCCTAGTTCCTTTTCTGGTTTTTAAGGAAATGAGAATTCATAGGGGAAATTCTGAGTATAGCCAAGACTTAATATATAACTCTTTTCTCCTGTGTGTTAAAACAATATAAAATAATAGTTTTTATACCTTCAAAGCAGTTAAATGTTGTAATCATAAAAAGTAATCCTATTTCAGAGTGGAAAAAAGTCAACTTATAATTGATGGTTCAATTACAAGTTATTGCTCTATTTTTCCGTTTAAAAATGGATGTTCTATAGATGGTTTAGATCTCTAAGATGTAAAGTAAAATGTAACATGTGATTTTATAGGAAAATCATTTGTTTTTAAGAACTACGCTAAAATAAAACAGGAAGAGAATACAAGACAGTGAGAAGAAAAGGTCAGAACTTGTTTGTTTTTCTTTAAGTTTTTAAAATTATAACTTGCAACACTCTTACCCAGGGACCCAGCCAGCAGCTTCTGCTATGTGTGTCTGAGTAACCATTGCTGGTGCAGGGGTGTACGGACTCCCAATCAGAACGCTTCCTGAACTGGTTAGTCTCTGCGGTGTGCTTATAATCTGTAAAATTAGGAACAAAGAAAATCATATTCTTCATTATTAAGAAAAGCCCACAGGCAGAAAACATTGACTACTGCCATACATACAACAAAGGAAACTTGCTGCCTAAAAAGCACGTAAAGTCAATCGTCTAAAACACAAGATCTGTGATTTTCGTACATCCTAAGATCTAAAAGCACAAGTATCCTGAACAGAGTCATGAGGTCACAAACAGGTTTCCGCAAGCAAACAATTTGGAAGGATTGAGTTTGCAACTGACAATGTTTTAAAAATCAGAAAAATGAAAAGCTTTCTTTGCAATTAAGAATTGAAGCAGAGCATGATTTATTAGAACCAGATCTTCATAGTTTACTGTAGAATATATGTAAAGAGACTATAAACTTGGACTATTACACACACGCAATCTTACTCTTTTTTAAAGAGCATTTCCTTATGTTGTTAAGTATTTTTTAAAGACACTGTAAAAAGCATAAAACATTCCACCATGTGGATTTATTATTGCATATAATTAGGTATATATGGATATTCGTTATTTGATTATGAATGATTTATGATTATAAATAATGATGGGATAAGCAATTTTGTATTATGAGCTTGGCCTTGATTTCTACTTCCTAAGGTTAGACTTCAGAAAGTGAATTAATGGAATTTTAAAAAAGGTTCCTTTACATGTGTCACCAAATTGCTTTCCAGGTCTTGTAATTTTCCTTGGTGAAAACAACAGTTTTTTTTCCTCCAAAGATGTTTATAGCGATACAAAAAAAAAAGCAGTCCAGTAATAGCTTTAAAAGTATTATCTGCACATATTAAATTAAGTTTTAAAAAAAGTATTTTCATCAAAAAAATTAAGGGGATACTCCAGTGAATGGGGATATTAATAAAATTAGCTCTATTTGGATAATTATTGAAGCAATTCCCAGATACACGGTTGTTCTATTTTTATAAAGTTTTGAACATTTTCATATGAGTATGGTTCTTAGTCCCAATTAAGAGATAAAAACATCTACATGGAATACATATAATTGTTAAACAAGTCCTAAAATAAAAGAAATAATTCTATTTTTACTGCCCTATGTAAGACAAAATGCTAATTAATTTTTGTCTCCCTGGTAAAATGAAACCTGTTTCTGTACCTAGGTTCTAAGTTGAGTCATTAAGTTAGTTGCTAGCTTGCTCCCTATAGAACCAAAAAGAAAGATTATAAACATTCCAAGCTCCTCATTTGCATTTGAAGGAAAAGTCAAACAATTAGCCTCTGAACTATAAAAACAGTTCAGACTAGTTGCTAAAGTCTAGCCAACACTTATTCATTTACTAAGTATTTAAGAACCTGAGTTAGTTTCTGTTTATGGTTGACATTACGCCAATTTAGGGCTAGGGAGATGTTAGTTCCTATAAACACTTAGGAAATAGTTTTAACAAGTCTGCCTATTCTACAGTTAAAAAACAAAGAAAGAAAGAAAAAAAGAAAGAAAAAACAATACTACTGACAGAAGTCTGAAGAGTTCCTATTAGCTAAAATATGCCAAGGGTATTATTAAATAGGGCTCAGGAGCTTGCCTCATGAGTAAACACAAAACTAGACAATGTATTCGTACCTCTCATCAAATTCTGCCTTGCATTCTAAACACATGTGTACCTTCCACTCCTCCACACGTTTCTTCCCACCTCCCACTTCCATCTCAGTGAAGAATCTTTAAGGGTAGAGAGAGTGCCATGCTCACCTATGTCCTCTACAGGGACTAGAACAGTGATAGGTGACACATAGGATTACTAACTGGGACAACTTTTAAAATGATGGGGGGAAAGTAGAACTTTTGTTCAACTTATGTTGAACAAAACCCTTATATAAAATCCAGTAATAAAATACTTTATAATATAAAGAGCAGTTTCCACCAACCACTCTATCACATATTCAAATGTTCGCTATTACACTGACCTTGGGTTCTGACACCTTAGGAAGGAAAATTTGAGTATTTGGTAAGTCTCTGTTCTGCTCTACTCCTAATGACCTAATGGTTTACAAAGCCATTCTAAACATTCCAACTTACCTTGAAAGAGATTATATTACTTGTGCAGTGTCACTACTAAGCAGTTCTTTTTCTATATGTTATTAGCAGAATACGTACTCAGTTTTATCTGATTTAAAGTGCTTTGTAGGAAAAAAAAAAAGAAGAAAAGTAGAAAGAAAACAGGACACGGAGAAAAAAACTGGTTATCTTTACCGAGAATGATTTTAGAAATAAATTATGTTCTAGTTTACATTTTCTTTTCTTTGACTTTTTTTTTTTTTTTTTGTGACAAAAGTCTCCCTTTGTTGCCCTCAGTAGAGTGCCGCAGCATCACAGCTCACAGCAACCTTAAACTCTTAGGCTCAAGCAATATTCTTGCCTCAGCTTCCCACGTAGCTAGGAACACAGGCTCCTGTCACGACACCCAGCTATTCTTCAGAGACGGGGTCTCACTCAAGCTCAGGCTGGTCTGGAACCCGTGAGCTCAGGCGATCCACCCTTCTCGGCCTCCCAGAGTGCTAGGATTACAGACATGAGCCACCGTGCCCTGCCTCTTCTTTTGTTGTTTTGTTAGATTGTCTGTTGATACTCTTTACTGATCTGAAAGTGATTAGCCATGCTCTGCTCCTTTCTCTTAGCCATCATGCTACGTTGTAAGTCCTTAATAAACATTCTCCAAATGAACAAATTAGATGATAAACTTAAAAAACAAATTTGAAGTGTGTTTGGGATGCAGTGAGTTCCTAGATTAGGATGATAGTGAGCCTTAAGAAACAAAAACCAAGGGCTCGGCGCCTGTGGCTCAACGGGCTAAGGCACCAGTCATGTACACCTGAGCTGGCGGGTTCGAATCCAGCCCAGGCCCGCCAAAGAACAATGACGGCTGCAACCAAAAAATGGCCGGTCGTTGTAGCAGACGCCTGTAGTCCCGGCTACTTGGGAGGCGGAGGCAAGTGACTCGCTTGAGCCCAGGAATTGGAGGTTGCTGTGAGCTGTGATGCTACGGCACTCTACCTAGGGTGACAGCTTGAGGCTCTGTCTCAAAAAAAAAAAAAAAGAAACAAAACCAAGGACAGTCAATAATACTTAATTAATAAAGAAAGGAAAACTAGTTTACACGGGTGATGAGTGAGACATGCTTTATAACCCAGAACCTTAGTTTTGAAATTCCAAATTAAAATTTAGAGGTAAAAACATACTTCTAATATTCAGTTGATAAGAAAAATTTTTAATTTCAGACGTCACTTTCACCCAAAATCCAGACATCCTTAATTTAAATGTTATCGTGGTTTCCAGAGCAACTGAATATCACTATGAAGATTTTTCTGCCCTCAGCCAACGTATTTTATGTACTGCTGCCATCTACAGTTAGAAAAACCAAGAGAGCATATATATTCTGAACGCAAAAATATCTACATAATTATGAAGTGTTATATTAAAGGATTCCCTTATTTGACAAAGTATTGGTTTTCACCATAAGAAGCATGCAATTTTTAATCTTCTAAAATAAGGTAGCCATGAGATTATCTTAAAGAGCTGACCCTTGAACAACAAGGGTTTGAACTTTGTGGGTCCGTGGATGTTCATCTGCCTCTGCCACCCAAGACAGCAAAACCAACCTCTCCTGTTCCTCCTCCTTTTCAGCCAACTTCAATGTAAACATGATAAAGACGAAGACATTTATAATGATCCACTTCTGGTTAATGAATAGTAAATATATTCTTTCTTCTTTTTTTTTTTAATTAAATCATAGCTGTGTACATTAATGCAATTATGGGGTGCAATGTGCTAGTTTTATATATTCTCTCTTCTTTATGATTTTTTTTTTGAGACAGAGCCTCAAGCTGTCGCCCTGGGTAGAGTATTGTGGCATCACAGCTCACAGCAACCTCCAATTCCTGGGCTCAAGCAATTCCCCTGCCTACGCCTCCAAAGTAACTGGGACTATAGGTGCCTGCCACAATGCCCGGCTATTTTTTGGTTGCAGCCATCACTGTTGTTTGGTGGGCCCAGGCTGGATTCAAACCTGCCAGCTCAGGTGTATGTGGCTGGCACCTTAGCCACTTGAGCCACAGACACTGAGCCCTTTTTGATTTTCTTTTTTTCTTTCTTTTTTGCAGTTTTTGGCCGGGGCTGGGTTTGAACCCACCACCTCTGGTATATAGGGCCAGCGCTCTACTCCTTTGAGCCATAGGCGCCGCCCCACCCTTTTTGATTTTCTTAATAACATTTTCTTTTCTCTTACTTTATTGTAAGAATCTAATAATATAACACAAATAACATACAAAACATTTATTGACTATGCTACTGATAAGGCTCTGGTCAACAGTAGGTTATTAGTAAAGGTTTGGGGGAGTCAAAAGTTATACACAGATGTTCAACTGCATGAAGGCTTGGTGCCCTTAATCCTGCATTGTTCAAGGGTTTACTATATATATATATACAATCATAAGACATGTATCTATTTATATATATGAAAACCTATAAAAATAACCTATATAACCATAAGATAACCTGTAAGAAAAGGGTAAGTATCCCAACCTAAAACAATTACTGCTCAACTAGTTTCTATAACCACAGAAAACAAGTAAAAACTTTTTTCATGGAGCCTTTTGAAATTTCTATCACTAAGATTTGGCTTCCAAGAAACATGTAAAATTCAAAGGGCAAGTAGAAAAAGAAGACAATAACAAACGGTTGGGTGAGATTTTATCTAAGAATTCTCAAACTTTCTCTAACAAAACTTTAGGAAACTTTTCTTTTTTTTTTGAGACAGCCTTAACTCTGTTGTCCTGGGTAGAGTGTCATAGCTCATAGTAACCTCAAACTCTCAGGCCCAAGCGATCCTCTTGCCTTAGCCTCCCGAGTAGCTAATACTATAGGCACCCGCCACAATGCCCAGCTTTTTTAGTAAAGATGGGGTCTCATTCTTGCTCAAACTGGTCTTGAATTCCTGAGCTCAAGTAATCCACCCACCTCAGCCTCCCAGAGTGCTGGGATGAGGCATGAGCCACTGCGCTGGGCCTCCAAATGCCAAATTTTAGGGTTTGAGAATAATCTTCTTTGACTTGGGACCCTATGTTCTGGACACAGTGGTCCTGCACCCAGGCATTTCCTATAGGCAGCACATGCTACAGTTCAGGCAGGTTGGCATCTCCTGCTGTGGCTGTCCCAGGCGGGAGTCCTACCATTCTACACGGGCTCTCCCAGGCAGCAGCTCCACTATTCTGAAGCCTCAGGGACTAGCCCTACCCCATGGCCCCGCTATTCCCCAGTGGAGATTCCCCATGCTGGTCCTGCCCCTGCAGCAGTTCTCTGACTCAAGACCCTTTGGGAGATCTTCTTTTCTTTTTTTCTTTTTTTTTTGCTTAAATTATTTATTTATTTATTTTTAAATTTATTCCTTTTTTGAGGCAGTCTCATTATGTATGTCACCCTCGGTAGAATGCTGTGAAACCTCAAACTTTTGGGCTTAAGCGATTCTCTTGCTTCAGCCTTCCCATTAGCTGGGACTACAGGTGCCCAGTTATTTTTTGTTACAGTTGTCACTGTCGTTTAGCTGGCCAGCCTCGGTGCATCTTCTGAAATCTAGGCAGAAGTAGCTGCCCCCACAGCTCATGCAGTCTACACCCTGGTGGAGATGGCACGGCTCGATGTTGCCAAGGTTTACTGTCTGTGCCCTCTGGAGGAGCAGCCACTGTCAACCTGTACCACACCTGGGCTCGCTGGAGCCACACTTGGAATGGCTAAGGAGAGCTGTGTGCCAGAAGTCATTCAGGGAGCAGAGACTTGAGGCTGTGCTAAGCAGAGCGTAAGCTCCCAGAAATACCCAAAGCCCCACTTTTGACACAGTTCTGTCCCTGGGGCATTGTCGCTGGTCCCACGATGAAGGGACAACACTGATAAATGCCTTCAGGTTCATTCTTCCATTGTTTTGATGAATAGCAGCAGGCTTCCACCCATCCATACTAATCTCCTTTTCAAAAGATCACTTGGGCACACCCTTCCTGTTGTCTACAGTACTGCTTTTTCACTCTTCACAGGCCAGGAAGAGAATTTTCCAAATCTTTAAGTTCTGTCCCCACCTTTTTTCTTTTGAGATAGGGTCCTGCCTTGTTGGCCCAGGCTAGAGTGCTGGAGTATCATAACTCACTCCAACTCCTGGGCTCAAGTGATTCTCCTGCCTCAGTCTCCCTACAGGTACATACCACCACACACAGCTGTTTTTTTTTCTCAGACAGAGCCTCAAGCTGTTGCCCTGGGTAGAGTGCTGTGGCATCATAGCTCACAGCAACCTCCAACTCCTGGGCTTAAGCGATTCCCTTGCCTCAGCCTCCCAAGTAGCTGGGACTACAGGTGCCTGCCACAACACCACATCCGGATATTTTTTGGTTGTAGTTGTCATTGTTTGGCAGGTCCGGACTATATTCAAATCCGCCAGCTCTGGTATGTGGCTGGTGCCTTAGCCGCTTGAGCTACAGACGCTGAACCTAATTTTTTCTACTTTTTGTAGAGACAGGTTTTGTTCTTGCTCAGGCTGGTCTCGAACTGGCCTCAAGCGATCCTCCTGCCTCAGCCTCCTAGAATGCTAGGATTACAGGCATGAGTCAGCTCTCTGGGCCTCTGCTTCCCTTTTGATTATAAATTTCATCTTTAATTCACTTCTCTCTTCTCACATTTTACTAAAAACAGTTAAGAGAAACCATGCTGTACCCTCAACACTTTCCTTGGAGATTTCTTCTAAATATACTATCCCATCATTCCTAAGTTCTTCCTTTCACAAAACACTGAGACGTGAACACAATTCAGCCAAGTTCTTTGCCACTTTGTCGCAAAGATGGCCTCTCCTCTAGTTCCCACTAACATGCTTCTCACTTCTGTCTGAGGTCTCATCAGAGCGGCCTTTACCATCTGTATCAGCTTTCTGATCGTGACCCCTTCATAATCTCTAGGAAGATGGAGGCTTCCTCTACAGCTCTCCTCTTTTGATCCCACACCAGAATCACCCTTTGAGGTCCTGTCATGGTTAATATAGTTTTTTTCTAGCTTATTCCTCCAAATTATTATAGCTCATTCATTACCGAGTTCCAAAGCTGTTCTCATCATTTTAGGTGTTTGTTATAGCAGCAACCTACTTCTTGATACCAGTTTCTTGGTCTACGATAAAATGCCCCAGACTAGGTTAACTTCTAAGTGATAGACATTTACTTCTTACATATTATAAAGTGTTATATTAAAGGATTCTGGGAACTAAGATCAAGGGACCAGCAGATTGAGTGTCTGGTGAAAGCTCATCCTGCTTCATAGGTGGCACCCTCTTACAGGGTCCTCACAAGGCAGAAGAGGGACTGAGCTCCCTTCCCCTTCTTTTACAAGGTCACTAATCCCATTCCTGACAGCAAAGCCTTCAGGACTTAATCACTTTCTGAAAGGCCCCACCTCTTAATATCACCACAATGGGGATTAGGCTTCAACATACATTCCATAGGGACATATTAAGACCACAGCAACGGGGTCCTACCACAATTAGGAAACCAAAAAGAACATTCTGATTCCTAAGAACTCAGAACTGAAAAAAGCGCCTCAGAAGCAGGGAGGCAAATTAAGGCCTTGGGCTGGCCCAGTTTAAAAGAGCCTCAAATTGTTCCTTCTTCTGCCCTTGATTGTGCTGATCCTGAGATTTACATTAACTGACTTCGTATTGTCAGAACTGAACTATGTAAGGGATTATATACACATCAGTTCCAACTGACAATGAGAAGAAAAATTACCTACGTTTCCAAAAGAGGAATTCGAATTTGAGCCACAGCAGCGGCAACTAAAATACCAGGAGAAAACAGTCTCTCAGAATAGAGGAGTGCTGTAAAGACCACACTCATAAAAGTTTGAGTACGTTTAATTCTGGTGCTTATATAATCGCATTTCAAAACACGGACTTTAAAGTAAGGCTCTGTATCTCATCGCCTCTACTGTAGTGACTGCAGAGGGCAAATGCTCAGTATGTCTGAAACTACACCCTCAGCTCCCTTGACATGCGAACACTTATTTGACCTTAAGTCTCTATGCAGCTTGGAACTAGGTTACATTCTTCACATTCTTACATTCTTTACTCGACCAGTAAATTACGTTGTACTTTTAACTTGACTTCTGCAGAACATTAATAGTTCTCAACTGACCAAAGAAAATGTCATGTCTAGAATGTGTCTTAAAGACTTTCTGAATCCATTAAGTATACTGAAAGGTATTTTTATGTAAATAACTTTGCACTTAAAATGATCCTCAAAGCTGTACCTTATGGGCAAACCTCATCCTCATTGCTCTGCAGGTGAGAAGATGTAAAGACTAACAATGAAAAGTTATTGTTTAAATGTGTATTTTTGCTAATGGTCAGTAAAGCCACTTAATTTAGGTACAGTTTAGTCAAACGCAATCTTGTGTATAAGTCTTTCTCAAAGTGACATACTCCTCAAGCTCTAGCATAATAAATGCCTCTAGAGAAACAGTTAAATATTTCTATTTTCATTAATTATTTCTACTGCCAAAGATTAAAATAAGTTGGTATATTGTTTTCTCCCCAAATGTCCTTTAATGAAAGGTTTTTTAAACTAATTAGCTCTAAATATTGATTAACTATTGGGTCATACTTTCAATTTATGATTTCAATTTATACATAGTGGAGGGCAATAAATGTTATTTTATAAGAAAAAAGCGTAATAGATTTCCAATCAGTTTAAACAATACAAGCCTTAGATGGCAAAAACATTCACATTTACATACCCAGAAAACTGAACATTAAAGAACATGTTGTCTTTCTTTTTAAGACTTAGTTGCGTTTAGGCTGGGTGTAGTGGCTCAGGCCTGTAATCCTAGCCCTCTGGGAGGCCAAGGTGGGTGGACTGCCTGAGCTCACAGGTTTGAGACCAGTCTGAGCCAGAGTGAGACCTCATCTCTAAAAACAGTTGGGTGTCATAGTAAGCGCCTGTAGTTCCAGCTGTTCTACTTGGGAGGCTGAGGCAAGAGAATTGCTTGAGTCAAAGAGTTTGAGGTTTGCTGTGAGCTGTGATGTAACCGCACTCTACTGAAGGCAACAAAGTGAGACGCTGTCTCAAAAAAAAAAAAAAGACTTAGTTGCGTTCAGATAAAAGCTAAAATTTTTAAAAAGGCAAGACAACTGAAATTAACTGGAATATTTGATCAAACATATTCGTACAAGTTTTCTTTTTTTTGTTTTTTTTCCTGTTGAGACAGAGTCTCACTATGTTGCCCTCAGTAGAGTGCTGTAGTGTCACAGCTCACAGCAACCTCAAACTCTTGGGCTTAAGCGATTCTCTTGCCTCAGCCTCCCAAGTAGCTGGGACTACAGGCACCCAATACAATGCCCAGCTATTCTTTGGTTGTAGTTGTCATTATTGTTTGGCAGGTCCAGGCTGGGTTTGAAACACCCAGCCCCTGTGTTATGTGTCTGGCACCCTAGCTGTTGAGCTACAGGCATGAGCCTACCAGTATTCTTTAAATTAGTCTTGCCCAAGCAGTTTCAATTCTAAGATTTGAAGGTTTTCTTACCATTTGGGGTCCAACATTCACATTTATTGGTCCTAAGGTTTTTGGTAAAATCTTCGTTGGTGAGTTGGTGCTGGGAACTGGAAATGCAACAAATGAAATGTTACCTGAAAATGATATCAAAACATGAAGTTAGTGCACTCCAATGTCAAGACTACCTTCTAGCTTGTACATCCACAGTCCCAACCTCCTGTGAAGTGATTTATGATTATCTTAAGAAGCATTTTATAACTAAGAAGACCTACTGACAACCCATACTAGTGACTGCTTTGAGGTGGTGAATACAATCAGTTCTGCTGAATAGGTAATCTTATTTAAATGTTATAGGAGATCTATAAATAGTTCCAGTCTATTTGAAAATTGCTGAACTTTTAATTGGTCTTTTAGAGGACAACGTATTTGCAGAATATATTAAATGCAAATCACAGCTTACATCAGAGTTGAGAAATAGATCTTTAATACACATCATACAACAAATAATATGTGAAGTATAACATGAGAAGTAAAATAAATATTCAAGTTTCTTTATAGTATAAAATGCTTATACTAAAAGTTAATATGTTTTCAAAATGTCAAATTGGTGGCTCTCTAGAGTTTTACAATATTAGAGAAAAAACATGATGCCATAATTACTGATGATAGAAATCTGTATAGCAGGTGGCTCAGGCTTGTAATCCTAGCTCTCTGGGAGGCTAAGGCCGGTGGATTGCCCTGAGCTCAGAGGATCGAGACCGGCCTGAGCCAAAGTGAGACACCATCTCTACCAAAAAAAAAAAAAAAAAAAGATGACTGGGCGTTGTGGCGAGCGCCGGTGGTCCCAGCTACCTGGGAGGCTGAGGCAAGAGAATGGCTTAAGCCCAAGAGTTGGAGGTTGCTGTGAGCTATGAAACCATGACACTCTACCAAGGGCCACAAACTGAGACTCTGTCTCAATAAAAAAATAAATAAAAGAAAAAAAAGAAAAATTTAAAAAACAAAACTTCAGACTAAGACTATTGAAAATCAAAGGAAAGCAAAATTCCAAAAAAAAGCAACAAAAAAATTAGAAATCTGTACAGTGTTTTCAAGTGATTTCAAAACCTTAAATCTCAAATTAACATAGGAAGGTGCTACCAAGGAAACTCCCCTCAAAAGGAAAAGCCAACCAATTATTTTCTGAACTATAATATCAACTTCATAACTCCTCTATACAAGTTTTAATTCATCAGTGTTTCTTTTAGGAGGTAACAGTCTAACAAAATATAACAAAGTAAGTACCAGTATGTGCAAGACAGCCAATACTGAAACCCTGGGGACAACCAACATTTAAGGCCAGGACGAAACCATCTAATCCTCAGATGGCCCGGTCCTTGCTCTTCCAAAGCTTGACAACATTCCTTAATTCCCTTCTCTTACCTCTTAATTCTCAGGAGAAACCCTGTCTCCTGCAGTAAGGAATCAGGCCATCAAGCAAAATTGTATTTCATCCTCCTTAGCCTGTGAGCTATGAAGCCACGGCACTCTACCAAGTTTATCTGCACCTTCACTCATATTTTTACTTATTTCTCTCTGAATGGAAATGTCCTTCCTGCTCATATAAATTCCTCCTTTCATCTCTGTTCTTGCCTTCTGTCTCCTCAGGAATCTCACCCATCAATTATTTATTATCTTCTGAATTTCCATCTACTCTGCCGGCTTCTTCCCTTCGGTTTCTCTCTTGTCCCGTTTGGAATTATAGATCATTCCTCCTTGAATTCCACGTTTTAAAATCACCTTCTTTATCTTGCTCACATCCAGATCTGCTGTGCCTTCACATTCTCGGTCGTGCTCAATAGCTCACCTTGGCATGTTATCATCATCTACCCAGTAACCCAATCTGGAAATAATCTTCACTCATTCAACCAACCACCATATCCCACATGGTATCTTCTTACCCTGGTTCCTTTGTGCCACTGAACTTACATAATTTGGAATTTTATCATATTTGGTTTGAATACCATTACCCTCTAACTCAGTGGTTCACAATACTGACTGCGCAAAGGAATCATCTGGCAAGCGATCAATAATACCCATGCCTAGGTTCCACCCTGAGAGCTGCTGATGTAACTGTTTTGTGGTAAACTTGGATATGAGACTTAAAAATGTTTTCAGACAATTCCTTTGTGAAGCCAGGGATGAGCACCACTGATCTCACCGGATATCCTACTTCCAATAGCTTACCTGGTGGCTTCACACATCTATAACAAATTGACCTTTCATCTGGCAAAACTGTTCTGGACGCTCCTCTTTCAAGGCCTTCAAAGACTCCGTAATACTTCCTAATACCTCCCAGGTTCCTCAATACGACACAAAAGCCCACCCCCGCTTCCCTTCCCAGCTTCATCTTCAGCTGCTCTCTCCACATACACTGTGCTCTCCAACCAGATTAAGCCTCCATATTTCAATCCCCTGTCCTCCTGCTGGGAAGGCCTTCCTCTGCTGAGCCAATAACCACCATTAGCACTTCAAAATGGATGTAGTCCCTACCATTTTCTGCATGATTATTATGTACTACAGTCTGGTCCAGAGATTTCCCACAGACATACATAAAAATCTCATTAAGCTTAGGACAACTGTGTGAAGTAGATTAGTACTGACTCCATTTTACACAAGAAGAAATTGAAACTGATTGAGGGTAAATAAATTGTGCGAGGTCCTCCAGCTAGTGAAGTCCACAGTCCCACCACCAATGCCTCTGTGCCGTGTGTCTTCAGCCTCCGTGGTCTAGGGCCTGACTATGCCTCATCTGGCTTCCCATAAAATCTGCTGTTACATTATTTGCTTGTATCCCAGCACTTAGTTTATCCTTAGCACAAAATAGATGCAAAAACTGTAAAAACTATTTGATCAGCATAGATTGCAGTTATTACCTTTCCTAACCTAGATGCCAAACTATCTGTATAATAAAGCCTAAATTGCAACCTTTGTTATTTTTGCAACAAGGATCACACAGCTGAGATGGAGTTTGAAATCCATTTAAACACCGGGTCCTTCATTCAGACGTGACTGAGTAACTGGTATTATTAAATACAGTTTCTGTACCTTGTAACTGTGCAATTGATTTTTTTTTGTTTTACTTTATTTTTGCAACTCATTTTTTAATATAAAATGTATATCTTATCAACTGCTAAAGTCTGAAGCACTATCCTCTGTTTAAGAATCCACTTAAGTCGAAAATAATTCTCTCAACAGTAGTTATGTAATTGATAGAACATGCTACAAACTCAACTCCAGGCTAAAGAGAAACACGCTATAGATCTATAGGAGGAACACAGCCCAGAAAAAGTCCGGCTCTCAGATGCTAGTTTTAAAAAATGACCTTAATGCTGCTGAATGTTCAGGATGAGATCATCTCTGCTATGCTATGCTAGAAACAGAAGTTTAAAAATTGCCCAAAGGGCGGCGCCTGTGGCTCATGGAGTAGGGCGCCAGCCCCATACACTGGAGGTGGCGGGCTCAAACCTAGCCCCAGCTGAAAAAATAAGTAAATAAATAAATAAATAAATAAATAAATAAATAATAAATAATAAAAACTGCCCCAAAAACAGTGACACAAGAAACACTAAAAAAGATAATTTTAGGGTTAGGAAACAGATTTACCCTAATATTAAACCTAACACTAAAGGAAAATTCAGACTATAGAACTTTGGTCAAAATAAAAAGAAAAACATTAAAGCCAAAACCGTGATGTCAATTCATACCAACAGAATTTAGAGGAAACTCAGTAAATCTGACAAATTGATTCTAAAGTATATCTGCAGGAGCAAAGGCATAGAATAGCCAAGAAAATCAGGAAAAAAGAAAAAAAGTCATAACTGGGAAGAGAAGAACTTTAGCTTACCAGATTTCAAAATTATTATTACAAAGTTATAGTAATTAAAATAATGTGGTATTGGCCAAGAAGCACATAAAGAAACTGACAGAAATTAAAGTCCAGATATCACTTCATTTGTATATGAAAATGTGGAAAGGGGAGGTTACTTAAGAAATGATGTTGGGGAGTGGTGGCTCATGCCTATAATCCTAGCTCTCTGCAAGGCTGAGGCAGGTGGATTGCTTGAGCTCAGGAGTTTGAGACCAACCTGAACAAGAAGAAGAACTCTGTCTTTTCTATTAAAAAATAGAAAAACTGAGGCAAGAGGATTACATAAGACCAAGAGTTTGAGACTGCTGTGAGCTGTGGCACTCTACTCAGGGCAACAAAGTGAGACTTTGTCTCAAAAAAAAAAGAAAGAAAGACAGACATTGTGTTGGGGCTGTGAGCAGGGTCTCATGCCTGTAATCCTAGCACTCTGGGAGACCAGGGCAGGAGGATCACTTGAACTCAGAAGTTGGAGACCAACCAGAGCAGGAGGTGAGACCCTGTCTCTACTAAAATAGAAAAACTGGCCAGGCCTTGTGCGCACCCTTGTAGTTCCAGCTTCTCAAGAGGCTGAGGCAAGAGGATCCTTGAAGCCCAAGAGTTTAAGGTTGCAGTGAGCTTTTATGACACCACTGCACTCTACTCAGGGTGACAAAACAAGAAAGAAATGACACTGGGACAAAATATTGTCCATTTGAATTTTTACAAACCCTAGGTTTCAATTTATCACCTTAATCCTAGACTCTAGTTGAGCTCAGGAGTTGGAGACCAACCTGTGCAAGAGAGAACCTATCTCTACTAAAAATTAAAAAATTAGCCAAACACTGTGAAGTGCCTGTAGTCCCAGCTACTAAGGAGACTAAGGCAGGAGTATTGCTTAAACCCAGGAGTATGAGGTTCAAACGTTCAGCTGGGCTAATGCCATGGCACTCTAGCCTGGGGAACAGAGTGAGACTGTCTGAAAAAAAAAATTTCCCCTAAAAAAAATTACCTTTTTTTTTCACAACTTACTTCGAATGTATCAAAGAAATTAAATGGCTTGCTGTGTGGATAGGGTTGGATAGTTGGACAGATAAATGGTAAAGCAAATATAGTAAAATGTGACTTGTTCACTGTACAATTCTTTCAACTTTTTTGTGTTTGACAATTTTCATAATAAAATACTGTACTGGGGAAAAAATTAACTTTTTCAAGAAAAGAAAACCTTTAATCCACCAGATTGATAGAAATTAAGATGTGTGACAATACCCTGAGTTGGTATAGATATAGAAAAATGGGCACATTTAAAAAAATACTTACTTAGCACCTACTATATGTCAAATGCTCAGGGGCCAAGCACTATGGAAATTCAGTGAACGAGTGACATTGTTCCACATATGAGGTCGGACAATTAAGTTCACAAACTCATCCTAGACAAAGTGCTACATACCTGGTTGCTGAATATCACTATAGTTACCTCGGAAGCACTCGCCTTGGGAGGCTATGCGTCAATGTCAGTGCCTAGTCCACCTTTCAAAGCAGTTTTGAAACTCTTTTTCTGGAAGGCCATCAGAGCTGTCGGTGTTGTACAAGGTATGACAATAAAGTTGGCAGTAAGGTCACAAACTTGCCACCATGTGCTTATGGTTGCAGCACCATACAAACAACACAGTAAGATTTCATAACCTTGGTACCTCCGTGTCTCAGGCTGTGTTCATGTCAACATGTGGCAGTATCTTGCTGAGTAGTGCTCATTATTGTTGTGTTTTTATACACAGTACAACAGTTCTGATGGTCACTCTAGAAAAAAGAGTTCCAGAACTGCTTTGAAGGGTGGAGTAGGTGCTGGTGTGGGTACGCAGCCTCCCAAGGAGAGCACTTTGAAGGTGATTGTAGAGGTACTCGGTGATGAAATATGTACTGAGTAAATATTGTACTGATGATACTCAGTGATGAAATAGAATGAGTCTGTGAACTTAATTGTCAGACCTTACACTCTATTGGTGGGGGGAGTACTGTGGAATCTTTCTGGAGGCTCTGACAACGTGTTGAATTATAATTAGACGGAAATAAAGGAACTATGTGTTAAGAGCACAAAATTTCAAATAAATACTTTAAAAATAACTCTACATATTTTAAAGCTTCTAATATTTCAATAAATATTATTTCAACTTCCCTCAGTTCCCTAAGTGAAAAGGTCCCTTACCTACTGCACCACAAACACGATCAACAACGGACATTGCTCTAGTGGAAATATATTCTAATAAACTTAGCAGATAAGAACAATTACACATGTCCTAGGATTGCACCAATGTGGATAAAAACAAATACCAAGAAATAATTTACGTTTTTAGGGACATTTGGTACATGCATATGATGAAATATTATATAATCCTTAAAAATATAAGCATGAATTGCCTTGGGAAAATGTTCCCATTATAAAAGAATATGATTACGGGCAGCACCTGTGGCTCAGCGAGTAGGGTGCCTGCCCCATATACCGAAGGTGGTGGGTTCAAACTCGGCCTCAGCTGAACTGCAAAACAGAAAAATAGCCGGGCGTTGTGGCGGGTGCTTATAGTCCCAGCTACTCAGGAGGCTGAGGCAAGAGAATCGCCTAAGCCCAGAAATTGGAGGTTACTGTGAGCTGTGAGGACACTCTACCGAGGGTATTAAAGTAAGACTTTGCCTCTTAAAGAAAAAAAAAAAAAGAATATGCATGTACTTGTTTTATAACTTAAAAGCTATTGCTTTTCTGAAAGAATGAATCAGCCATAGCTGCTAAAATGAGATAAAGATCTATATAATAAAAGTAAAAATGAAATCTTTAAAAGCAGTTGAAGGGGCTCCAATGGGATTCCAGTAATTATAACACCCAGAAATAAAAGCCACACGTTTAAACAAAACTTACTTTCATCAAATCAACTAAGTTCAGCAGCAGAAATACATATATTTTTTAACTCCAAAGGACACATATAAATAAATTACAAATATCTAGTCACCCAAAATTTCAGCCAACTTAAGAGAAGTAGACCAAACCAACACTAAATAATTTTTCCTAAGTCACTCGCCTTTAACTACAGCTCCCTGGCAATGGGAGCCTGACATTGTCCAGAGCTAATTCCTGGCACTCAGTGTATTAAAAACAAAAATTTTTTAAATTGCCTAAATTCTGGTTCTGGCAATTCCCTAATTGGCTAGATCAATCACCAAAGAGAAGAGCTAAGAAACAGAGCTAAAAACTTATGCCCAATCTTGGCATAGGCACAAAATTCTGTCTCAAATTTTATTTCAATTTCTTGAGTAATTGGAATCTTTCTGTTTTCTACTAGACTTTCTAGACATCAAAGATTTATTTCATTCAGTTCTTGGGGGGGGGGGTTCCAGTCACCTTTGGTATAGTCGATTAAAATTTTAAAATTCAGTCAAATAACTATGGTTTATCTGGAAGATACCAGTATGAATTATTTTTTTTCACAGCACTGATTTTTCTGGGAAAAATATTTTTTTTTTGCCTCAATTAACTTTAGGAAAACCTTCTGTTTGTTGAGACAAAGTCTCACTATGTTGCCCTGGGTAGAGTGCTGTAATGTCACGGCTCACAGCAATCTCATACTCTTGGGCTCAAGCGATTCTCTTACCTCAGCCTCCCAAGTAGCTGGGACTACACGAGTCTGCCACAATGCCCTGCCTTTTTTTGGTTGCAGTTGTCATTGTTGATTTTAGCTGGCCCAGGCTGGGTTTGAACCTGCCACCTCGGTGTATGTGGCCCTACCCACTGAGCTACAGGCACCACCCTAGGAAAAACCTTCTTCACCCAAATATATATCACACCCTCCTAGAAGAGTAACTTACTCTTAGTTACTAGTCTTACAAATTAGTAACTTACTATTGAAAAGAATATGTCATGGGTTTATAAATTTCTCAAATTAGAAGCAATGGTATATCCCATTTGTACAGGGTCCAACTTCATAGGAATAGCTAACCCACAGTCCTAAAAAGTTAAAAAAAAAAAAAAAAGAAGAAGACCTGCCATGTCGTGATGTGTATGTTTGTCAAACTCACAAAACTCTAGGCTAAAAACAGTTCTATTTCGTGTAAATTGTAGCTTAATAAAAAAATGATGGGAAAAAGTGACATAGGCAAGTTCATAGTAATTAGTAAGATGGTAATGACAGATTATATGATCCTCTTGCTTTTCTTCTTCTGTTATCTCAACTGGCACTTTACAAAAATCTGGTAGTTCATGTATAAAACTTGTGTAAAATTCCTCCAGCTAGGCCAGGCGCAAGGGCTCACACCTGTAATCCTAGCACTCTGGGAACCCTAGGTAGGTGGATTGCTTGAGCTCAGGAGTTCGAGACCAACCTGAGCAAGAGTGAGATGCTGTCTCTAAAAATAGCTGGGCACTGTGTTGGGCACCTGCAGTCCCAGCTACTCCGGAGACTGAGGCAAGATTGCTCGAACCTAGGAGTTTGAGGTTGCTATGAGCTATGACACCATGGCACTCTATCGGGGCAACAGTGTAAAAAATTTACAAAAAAGGCGCGGCGCCTATGGCTCATCGAGTAGGGCGCCGGCTCCGTATGCCGAGGGTGGCAGGTTCAAACCCGGCCCCAGCCGAACTGCAAAACAAAAGGCCAGAAGTTCAAGACCAGACCGATCAAGAGGGAAACCCCATCTTTACAAAAAATAGAAAAATTGGCCAGGCATGGTGGCTAGGTATCAGGAGGCTGACACTGGAGGATAACTTGAGCTCAGGAGTTGGAAGTTGCAGTGAGCTATGACGACGTCACCGCACTCTAAGCTGGGAGACCAAGACTCTGTCTCAAAAAAAAAGAAGTGAAGTCGGGGACGATTCTGGAAAGGACAATTTGCTTTGCAAAAAAGAAAAGACTAGGCTCAGCGCCTGTGGCTCAACGGGCTAAGGTGCCAGCCATGTACACCTTGGCAGGAGCTGGCAGGTTCGAATCCAGCCTGGGCCCGCCAAACAACAATGACGGCTGCAACCAAAAAATGGTCAGGTGTTGTGGTGGGCGCCTGTAGTCCCAGCTACTTGGGAGGCAGAGGCAAGAGACTTGCTTAAGCCTAGGAATTGGAGGTTGCTGTGAGCTGTGATGCCACGGCACTCTATCCAGGGTGATAGCTTGAGGCTCTGTCTCAAAAAAAAGAGAAAAGACTACATAACCTTAAAGACCTTATTACTAATGTTAGCCAACCACCTAGAAAGCAATAAATGACAACAAAGTAGACCAGGGAGAAAGGACATGGGTTCCAGGGATATCTCCCACCTTTATTTGAAAAATTATTCAGACAGTGTAGGTCAACAGCATTATCTACATAAATAATATAAAAAGATAAATAAACTTTGTTGTTACTCTGACTTCCTTCATTTTTATGTTTGTACATACTCAACTATCTTTTTGCTAACTGCTATAGCTATAATGTGCATTATCTATCTGCACTTTATGCCACTGTGTCCTATTTTGATCCATTTGAACTCAACCATATTTACTAAAGTTCCCCAGCTTAAATCCAACAGCATTCACCATTACTAAATTTTTAACCTGACTGACCATACACCATCACTGTAATTGAGGTGGGTGAGAAACAGAAGATTTAGAAGTTCATAGTATCTCCAAAGCATGATGGTTTAAGTGACCTCTGAAGCCTCCCCCTCTGTATTAGTTCCAAAATGAAAATCAAGTGTCCCCCAGTGTACAGACCTGGTTAGATCTGAAATGCACATTCCTGTCTATCCCAGATAGAGGCCAAAGCCTGTCACAAGACTTTAGGGGTTCCTCCAAAAGGACCACCTAACCAGAATCTTTCTAAAGCAAAGATCCTTGAAATGGCCATAAGGAACAGCTTCTCTATAGCTCTAAGTGTCATAATCCCTAAGTGGATTCATAAATCTTGTATGTCAGACTTTCCTACATACTTTCCCTAGAAGATCAAATCTGTTTTCTTGGCTTGGATAAGTATTTTCACTTACAAGACACCTTTTAAAATTATTAGCTAGCTCCCTCTTTCTGTTATCTAGAACCATAAATGCCCTGAATTCTTCAATTTTAATGGAGAAAAACAAATTATTTCTCCATCTTCCTACATGTTAAGATTTAAACAGTACTTCATTTCTTGCCAACCTCTGGTATCCAGAATATTACAATTGGTTCCATTTAGTTTATCAAACCTTGAAGCATAAATATCTTAGAAATCACTAGGTCATTTGAAAAGTCTTCCCTTTTTATTTTCTTTTTTTTTTTTTAGACAGAGTCTACTCTGTTGCCTGGGCCAGAGAGCTACAGCATCATCATAGCCCACAGCAACCTCAAACTCTTGGGCTCAGGTGATCCTCTTGCTGATAATTTTTTAAATGTTTACTCAAAAACAGTCATCTCATCTATAGGGTTGATCCTGCTGCTTTTCGCTGGCTTCTTTCTTTTTTTTTTGAGACAGTCTCACTATGTCGCCCTTAGTAGAGTGCCGTGCAGTCACGGCTCACAGCAACCTCAAACTTTTGGGCTTAAGTGATTCTCTTGCCTCAGTCTCCCAAGTAGCTGGGACTACAGGCATCCGCCACAACACCCAGCTATTTTGTTGTTGTTGTTGTTGTTTGGCAGGCCCGGGCCTGTTTTAAACCCACCAGCCCCAGTGTATGTGGCTGGCGCCCTAGTGCTAAGTTGCAGGCGCCAAGCCTGGCTTCTTTATTTTTAGTTAAAACATATCATATTGTCCTTTTTCTATTAGGTTGTTGAGTCAACAAAACCTTTTAATTCTTTTTTTTTTTTTTTTTTTTTTTGTAGAGACAGAGTCTCACTTTATCACCCTCAGTAGAGTACCATGGCATCACACAGCTCACAGCAACCTCCAACTCCTGGGCTTAGGTGATTCTCTTGCCTCAGCCTCCCAAGTAACTGGGACTACAGGCGCCCGCCACAATGCCCGGCTATTTTTCTGTTTTGCAGTTCGGCCTGGGCTGGGTTTGAACGTGCCACCTTCGGTATATGGGGCCGGCGCCCTACTGGATGAGCCACAGGCGCCACCCAAAACCTTTTAATTCTTAATTTTCTCATTTCTCTTCTACCTGCTTAATTAAAACTTCCTGGTTTTGAACAATGTGTCTTCTGATAGATAACTAAGTTTACAGTATGTCCTCAAACAACCGGGCTCTTCTAATCCTCACCAAACATGCCTGGTCATAAGATGCACTGCGGGGGGTGGGGGGTGGTGGTGAGGGGGCAGGGTCTCTTACAAAACACACATTCCTAAACTCCACTGGACACCTAAAGAATCAGAACTAGCTGGGGAGTCTGCATTTTTAACAAGTGCAACAGATAATTCTTATGATCAGATCAGGCAAGACTGGAAAGAAAGATTGCTTCAAGCCTCCCTTTTCTCTTTGTTCAAATTAAGGAAGCTATGGAATGTAAGTAGACTCTGCTACACTGAACTTATCTCTATTTTCATTTTAAAAAAGAGAAAGGGCTAAGTTATCCTTATTTCTTCAGTCTCTTGTTCCTAAGTTGTTACATTTTTTCAAGGGTTTGCTCATTTCAACCACTGCCTTTAACACCATCCCCAGAGCCGATATACCCACCAAATGGCACACAGACATTATTTACAGGCTTAGAAGAAGAGAACAAGCAGAGGGCAGCACATTTTATCTCATAGCCACAGTGGCTGAAGGGCTAGAGTTGATCAAGACAGCTAGATACAACAACATGATCACAATTTATGAGTACTAAAGTACCCAAGAGTACTCAACTGGAAATCCTCAGAAGAAACTCACAATCCCTCTGAGATGGTAATTTTTTTTTTTTTTTTGAGACAGAGCCTCAAGCTGTCGCCCTTGGTAGAGTGCTGTCATATCACAGCTCACAGCAACCTCCAACTCCTGGGCTTAAGCGATTCTCTTGCCTCAGCCTCCCAAGTAGCTGGGACTACAGGTGCCTGACACAACGCCGGGCTATTTTTTGGTTGTAGTTGTCATTGTTGTTTGGCAGGCCCGGGCTGGATTCAAACCTGCCAGCTCTGGTGTATGTGGCTGGCGCCTTAGCCACTTGAGCTATAGGCACCAAGCCAGTAACCAGTGTTAACAAATAAATCCTTTTAAATTAACAGTTAAGTGAGATATTTTTCTAATATTTCTAAAATGTGACAATGACTACAGATAGACCTTGACTTTAAAAATTGAGTTCGTACAATAAATTTAAAGGTCAGGCATGGTGGCTCACGCCTGTAATGCTAGCTCTCTGGGAGGCTGAGACAGGTAGATTTGGCTAAGCTCAGGAGTTCAAGAGCAGTCTGAGCAAGAGAGAGAATCTATCTCTACCAGTCCAGCCTGAGCAAAAGCCAGACCCTGTGTCTACTAAAAATAGAAAAACTAGGCGGGTATTGTGGGCACCTGTAGTGTAGTACTCACTACTTGGGAAACTGAGGCCACAGTATCACTTGAATCCAAAAGTTTGAGGTTGCTGTGAGCTATGACACCATGGCAGTCTACCAAGGGTAACAAAGTGAGACACTGTCTCAAAAAGTAAAAAATACATAAGTAGGCTCAGCGCCTGTGGCTCAACGGGCTAAGGCGCCAGCCACATACACCTGAGCTGGCGGGTTCGAATCCAGCCCGGGCCCACCAAACAACAATGATGGCTGCAACCAAAAAATGGCTGGGCGTTGAGCCCAGGAATTGGAGGTTGCTGTGAGCCGTGATGCCACAGCACAATATTCGGGGTGACAGCTTGAGGCTCTGTCTCAAAAAAAAAAAAAAAAAAACATAAGTAAGATTAATTAATTAAATAATTTAGGGCACTAACTTGAACAGACCAAGGACCACTCATGAATTTAAGAATTTCAAAACAGGCCAGGCACAGGGGCTCATGCCTGTAATCCTAGCACTCTGGGAGGCCAAGGCAGGTGGATTGCCTGAGCTCAGGAGTTCGAGACCAGCCTAAGCAAGAGCAAGACCTCGTCTTTAAAAATAAGAAAATAATAGCCAGGCATTGTAGCGGGCGTCTCTAGTCCCAGCTACTCGGGAGGTTAAGGCAAGAGGATAGCTTTAACCTAAGAGTTGGAGGTTGCTGTGAGCTGTGACACTCTTAGCACTCTACCCAGGGCTACTGAGTGAGATTTTGTCTCAAAACACAAACAAATAAAGTTTCAAAGCAGTTCTTTTCCTTAACAAATTAAAAAGGGGGCCATTGTTCCATAATACCATACTGAGTTGCCCATTCAAAACTGCAGTAAGTTACTGATATTCTTATTTCAACAACATATTCCATTTAAGGACTATCATTGAATCTGTATTTAAATCAGACTATGAAGTGCAAGAAATCTTAATCTAGACATCAATGTTGACAAAACTTCTTTGTACTAAATATATAATCAACTAAAAACGGCAAACTTTTATAAAGTAAGTTCTTTGGTGTCTACCTGGCACATAGTTAAGTACTCAGTTAGAGGTCTCTTCATTTCTCTGTCAGAGAAATTGCCAAGAGAGTTGCTTAAGTTTCACCACAAGCAAGCAAAGTGCCAAAAAACTATGTTTCCTGCTGACAGTCTCCAGCTTTAGAGTCACCATCCAATTGGATGGCTGGACATGGTAATCCTAGGACTGTGAGAGGCCAAGGCAGGAGGATCACTTGAGCTCACCAGTTTGGGACCAGCCTAAGCATGAGATCCTGTCTCTACAAAAAATACAAAAATTAACTAGTCCCAGTGACCTGGGAGGCTGAGGCAAGAGGATTGCTTGAGCCCCGGAGTCTGAGGTTGCTATAAGCTAGGCTGATGCCATGGCAACAATATAAATGGTTTTCTTTTCAGAAAAATATATGCATCAGGCAAACTTTCCTCTTATCTCACCCAGAGATGAGAAAAATCTAAGTAGCTATTAATTATTTCTAACTGCTATGTAAGGCAGAGAGAATGGCTAAATTAGTTACTCTCTGGGTATTCTGACTTGGGGAACAATGGATATGTTAAAACAGATTCCCCAAGACCTCAGTTTTGTGCTAAAAGAGTTCATAAGGCAAGAACTCAGCTTAACTTCACATTAAAGTTCTTACAGTGTATATTTTACATAGCGAAATCAACTGTGGACTGAATTCTTTGCTGGAAATGAAGGATAACTAAGGAATTAAGTCTAGATCAGTGGTTCTCAACCTTCCTAATGCCACGGCCCTTTAATACAGTTCCTGTGGGTCATGCCCCACAGGTTGAGAACCGCTGGTCTAGATGCTGACAGCATTTTTTTTTTTGAGACAAGAGTCTCACTCTGTTGCCCTGGAATTGAGTGCCTTTTTGAGTTAACAGCAAGCTCAAACTCTTGGGCTCAAGAGATCTTCATTCCTCAGCTTCCCAAGTAGCTGGGACTACAGGCACCCGCCACAAAACCTAGCTAATGCTTTCTATTTTATTAGACAACGGGGTCTCACTCTTTCTCAAACTGGTCTTGAACTCGTGAGCTCAAGTAATCTGTCCACCTCAACTTCCCAGAGTGCTAGGATTACAGACTTGAGCCACTGTGCCCAGAGCTTTTTCTTTTTTAAATTCAGACACTGCCAACCAATTTTTGGATAGCAAACTCAAACTGATTTTGTCTCTCATATACAAAGTAAAAATCTGCAGCATAGTAGAAATTGGTTTATGATACCGAGTATTTATCTATACTATAATAAAAACTAATATGCTCTTCTTTACTGTAACTTGAACGCACATTCAATGACTCCATGATAATTTATATCTACAGAGATAGTGGGAATTCGTCTTAAAATAATTCAATTGATTTGTTCTTAATTTGAAGGGTTAGGAGTCTCAACTATTTCTGTATTGCTATTATTGATGCCATTTTACTTGTTAAGTAATTTACTGTCATGTCTACATAATTTCGACACCTATTTTTGACACTATAATCTGTGATGCTATCATAGTTATGTATTACATGTGGGGTCACCAACTGTTTTTAAGGCTATCTACCAAAATTTATAATCTTTGATTAAAATTGTGAAAGGTCTTACTTTAGGCAAATCTATTATTTGTAAATCCATTTAAAACTCCATATAAGTTATTTTACTTGTTTTAGAAAAAGAGGAAAAAGCCCAACTGCTACATGTTGCTATTTTTTTTTAAAGTGAAGTCTACACAAATCAATTTTAGAATCTTAATAAAACAATGATCCAAAGGACGTTGAAATCTCTAAATCCAGTAATCGTTAGCTAAAGAAAAGAAAATCTTCAGGGAAGCTCACAGATCCTAGTTAAGAGCAAGAGAAATTTTTAAGAATTTCCTTGAATAATGATTATCTTTTCCAGTTTTCTCCTTAGACCAGCTATCAATTTAGAAACCTGTACGATATTGGATCTATGTACAAATTTTAAACTATAGCTTAAAGAATTTCTTAACTAATATAAATTACTAATTTTACAAGTATAGGGCATGGCAAACATTTAATGATGCCTCGTATGTTAAAGATCTGGTGCTCAGGAGTGATTTTTCAAGAGCTAACTTTAAGAAACACAAACGCAGAAATGCACGTAATTGCACATTATACAAGAGCATAGAACTTCTTTGTGTTACTTGTCAAAGGAAAGGTTTTACTTATTATGAATTCTACAAATTCAAAAACTAGTTTTTAAAATTCAGACTGCTTTCATTATATGCATTTAGCTTCTAAGCTCTTCCTTCCTCCTCTTTCCAGGAGATAAACATTGTCCCCTTTTCATTAGCAACCAATGTAAGCCTTTATCTTTCTTTTTAAAGGCAAACTGCAACACATCATTTCAATTAAATCTAAAATACTTCCTCCACATTTTTTATTCAAAGGTCTTAGGAATAAGTCTTGTGCTTCTAACGGAAGATGAAATGATCAATATAAGAAACTGATGTTTCATATTTCGATTTCATTTTGCACCTCTGTACTTATTGTGCAATCACAATAAGTAGATGAACCTAAGTAGTTCCTATATATTGTATATGTCTTTGGCTTCTAAAGAAATATTCTACAATTTAGTTTATCTTTTTCCTCATAATTTAAATACACTAAAATTAACTTTCTCCCATTTTCATTAATTACACACAATTTTTGAAGATAAAAAACCTCCTTAAAAATTCTCAAATGTTGAATATGAAATAAATTTTAAATGACAAAGTTTTATTTATTCACTGATTAAGTGAGATTTATGACCTCCTCTCCCCATTGCAGCTACTGTGAATTTTGAATGAAACAACCTCAATTGTAACAGAAGAAACATCTGTTGCTTTTTTTCATCAGGGCTTTCCTAACTGAAAGAAAGGCTCTCCGCCTGACCTCTCCCACTCCTCCCCACCCAGACCAAGTTCCTTAAAACTTTTTAAGTAAAAGTATTATTTAAAATTATATTGTATTTATTTAAAATGTCATAGTTTACTTAGAAAAATTCACATCCTCATTGAAGTTCAAAGAATGACTAAATGTTGTATACCTCAAAAAATAAGACATGTGCCCGATAGAATATTAACTAGTAACTAAAATGCAGACTTCAAGGGTGTACTTGAAATGATCAACTCAATCAAGTTGTCACACATTCCAGGCTCATTAAGAATTGTTTAGGGATAAGATTTTCTTCACAATATCCGGATTCATATAGCATCTTGCATGCTATATTTTCTTTGCCAATCTAAGGCTAACATAATGGCAGTCACTACCCCAAGAGGCAGACACCAAATGGTGCCACCCACACTCACACTGTGCCTCATAATAAACCATAAAGCAGTGGAATGCATCGGCCCCTTTATGAGCAAACAATGCCTAAGCTTCATTAGAATACAGCTGACATTTTCAAAGCACAAATACTTTTAAGAAAAATGTACTAGAAAAAAAAGAGGAATGAAACAGCCAAGAAAGCTGAAATATTTTTCAAGTGTCAGGTTGATTTCTAAAGATCCTAAGGGAGCGTATTTTGCTTCTGACAATTTAAAAGTTTTCATAAATAGAGAAAATGTTTAGTTAAGGGCAAAGCTTATTTTATTAACTACTAGGGGAAAAAAATGAAAGTAAAAACTATCATTTGAATTGCTTTCACAAGTAATAATCATAAATACCTTTAAAATTAATTTCCTCAGCTGCTTCTTTAGTTCTTGAATGAAGAAAACTGAGCTCCAGAATAATTTTCACATTTCAATTAATGTATATAAGTAACTGAGTGAAACTAAGCTAACTCTACCCCTCCCCCCCACCCCAACCCCCATACCCTGTAGTTTTTCTGTCTGCAACCAGCAAGGAGGTCTTGAAATCAGCGTGCTCCTGGCTATTTATTAATTCAGTATTGCTGCTGTTTAAAGAACATAAAATAAACGCTGTAAAAACTCACCCAGCAGTGAGAAACAAACTGATCTCTCTTACCTGGTCTTAGGAAGCATGCCTCTCACTGCAGTACCAACAACACTCTACAGTCTTTGTTACCATTCACTGGAAACTTGAGACTCTGTCAGACATAAGCAATCGAGCTCAGACAAGCTCAATGTAAAACACTTCTCAGTAAAACTAAAAAGATGCTCAAGAAAACTGTTTAGTTAACTGGTTTTCAAAACATATGTAAAAACTGTCTACAACCAAGTCACTTCAAAAGAAACTAAAAGTGCAGGTCTTAAACGATGAAAAGGCTTTTCAGTGTAAAACCTTGCTTTCTAAATTACAAGTGTTTCTAGGTAAGAAAAATGCTTAAAGTACAAGAGGTGAAATGACAAAATCCCTGACTGTAAGTTAACATTTTTCCAAACATCACGTGAGTTTCAATTAGCTTAAAAAAAAGAAACTTACTCATGAAACCTGTATAATTTGAATTATACATGTCAGGGTATTTGCTGTCTCCAAAGCAGTCACAGAGCAGAGAACTCACAGCATCTTGAAAGCAGAGCAAAAGCACCACGCATTTCAAGGTGGGTGAAAGGAGGAGAAACTCTTGAAAAACTGGTCGGGGCTTTCTGAACCTGTAATAACTGTCCAGCTCTTGTGGGAGGAAAAAATGTTCCGGTCCTGCCCCCCTGAGATAGGCGGCTATGCTTCAATGCCAGAATGAATGACAGGCCCATTTCTGATATCAACAAAGAGCAGCTGAGTTGTGCTCTATTTTTGCTTCACTTTCCCACAGAGAAGTTTTAAAATTTTCAAGTTAGTCCCTTTATATCTAAGGTTAAGTACCTTTCTCTGTTTTCTCAAGAGGGAATCCAATTATGCTGTCCTAGTTTTTTAAATGATTAATTAAATATATGTACCTAATCATCTTACTCAGTTTTCCTAAGCAGGAAGCTGAACAAAAGGTGGCTTCTTAAGTTCCTTTCCAAATCTATTCTTTGCAATATCAGATAACCATATGACTAATTATCAATATTAATAAGCTTTTCCAGCATCCTCACATGTGGTACAGGCAAAAATAAAAAGGAGGTAATGTAAAAAATAAAGCAACTAAGATAAGAAAACTTTTTAACTAGCTAGATATAAAAATAATTTACCAAAGGAGATGTCTGTGATTGCACAAATTCAAAACAATAAGCATGGTCAGGCGTGGTGGCTCATGCCTATGATACTAGCACTCTGGGGAGGCCAAGCCGGGTGGATTGCATGAGCTCAGGAGTTCTTGCCTGAGCAAAACTGAGACCCCTTGAGCTCAGGAATTTTTTTTTTTTTTTTTTTTTTTGGAGACAGAGCCTCAAGCTGTTGCCATGGGTAGAGTGCCGTGACATCACAGCTCACAGCACCCTCCAATTTCTGGGCTCAAGCGAGTCTCCTGCCTCTGCCTCCCAAGTAGCTGGGACTACAGGCATCCGCCACAACGCCCGGCTACTTTTTGGTTGCAGCCATCATCATTGTTTGGCGGGCCTGGATTCAAACCCGCCAGCTCAGGTGTATATGGCTGGCGCCTTAGCCACTTGAGCCACAGGCTCCGAGCCTTGAGCCCAGGAATTTGAGGTTGCTGTGAGCCATGCCTGCCATAGTTCTCTACCCAGGTGACAGATCCCTGTCTTGGTTGGGTGCAGTGGCTCACGGCCATAATCCCAGCACTCTAGGAGGCTGAGGTTGGTAGATTGCCTGAGCTCATGAGTTCAAGACCAGCCTGAGCAAAGCAAGGCCCCAAAGCAAAAACAGAAAAACTAGCCAGGCATTGTGGTGGGCATGTGTAGTCCCAGCTACTCGGGAGGCAGAGACAAGAATAACTTTTTTTTTTCTTTAGAGACAGAGTTTTACTTTGTTGCCCTTGGTACAGTGCCGTGGCATCACAGCTCAC
Source organism: Perodicticus potto (assembly GCA_963574655.1). Lineage (NCBI taxonomy): Eukaryota > Metazoa > Chordata > Mammalia > Primates > Lorisidae > Perodicticus > Perodicticus potto. Next base: position 33,937 of record CAUYRH010005657.1, read on the forward strand.
AGCAACCTCCAGCTCTTGGGCTTAGGCGATTCTCTTGCCTTAGCCTCCCGAGTAGCTGGGACTACAGGCGCCTGCCACAACGCCCAGCTATTTTTTGTTGCAATTTGGCCAGGGCCGGGTGTGAACGTGCCACCCTCAGCATATGGGGCCAGCGCCCTACTCACTGAGCCATGGGTGCCACCCAAGAGGAACTCTTGAGCACAAGAGTTTGAGGTCGCTGTGAGCTATGATCACATGATGCCACGGCACTCAACCCCAGGGAAACTGAGACTCAGTCTCAAAAAAAAAAAAATCCTTATAGCCAGGTGTGTGGCAGGCGCCTATAGTCCCAGCTACTTGGGAGGCTGAGACAAGAGACTCACTTAAGCCCAGGATTTGGAGGTTGCTGTGAGCTGTGATGCCACAGCACTCTACCCAGGGCAACAGCTTGAGGCTCTGTCTCAAAAACAAAAAAAAAAACCTGTCTTTGTTGAGCTTTTAAGTTTCTATCTCACTTTCCTGTAAGTACAAACTCTTTTTTTTTTTTTTTGAGACAGAGCCTCAAGCTGACACCCGGGATAGAGTGCTGTGACATCACAGCTCACAGCAACCTCCAATTCCTGGGCTCGAGCGAGTCTCCTGCCTCCGCCTCCCAAGTAGCTAGGACTACAGGCGCCCGCCACAACGCCCAGCCATTTTTTGGTTGCAGCCGTCATTGTTGGCTGGCGGGCCTGGGCTGGATTCGAACCCGCCAGCTCAGGTGTACGTGGCTGGTGCCTTAGCCCGTTGAGCCACAGGTGCCGAGCTAGGTATGTGTTTTAACAATAAACCTCAGGTCAGGATCCCAAGGTCAGGAAGACAAAGTGTGACAACTGAAGTCAGTGGGGCTAAAGTAGGTTCCACTTTTCTCGCAGGGTCAATTTTTATTTCTCCCTAACCATCATTCATTCCTTCCTTCAACAAATACTTCTTTATTTTGCACCTATGAAGTGTCAGGCCCTGAGCTAGGCAACAACCTGACCTGCTACCTACTGTTGATTGCACAGAGCTGACCTTCAGCCTATCTTTATTCGGCCATGTCTCCTTCTCCGCTTGCCTGCCTTCCCAGGCCCCTTCTCCACTCACACTGCCTTTCAGTCTACTCCCACGCTGTTATTGGCAGGCAGCATAATCACTGCCCTCTACGTTCTTGAACAAAGGTACAACACAATATTCACAGGAATTTGAACCGGCATAACAAAATACATCTTATGTAGGTGTCCTCTCAAACAATTTCTCTATAATCTTACATAGAAAATCCATTTAAGCATCCCATTAATTATAACTATTGATTATCTAGAAACCCCCAATGAGGGCTAGGCATTCTCTCTCTCAGGTTTATGTTCAGACTGGAGTTTTTAACAGACATATTTATGATTCCATAGGCACAAATGACACTATGATAGCACAATGATAATTTTTATTTGGCCAGTGCCTGCTAAATATAACTGTCTACTGGGCCCATATAATGAAGGAGTGGAAATTAGCTATAATGTATATTTTTGTATATATATGTATATTTTTTTTACCTATGCTTATATTTTTGAGCAAAATCTTTTGAGAAAAATCTCTAATCTTCCTGACAAGTACTACACCTAAAGCAAGGGGTGTCTGTTACCACTTGCATGGGCAAGTGCTGATTTCTTTCTTCTTCCTTCCTTCCTTTTTTTTTTTTTTTGAGACAGAATCTTGCTCTGTCACCCAGGCTAGAGTGCAGTGGCATAATCATAGCTCACTGTAACCCTGAACTTTTGGGCTCAAGTCATCTACCTGCTTTAGCCTCCCATGTACCTAGGACTATAGGCACCTGCTACTATGCCTTGCTAATTTTGGTTTTTGTTATTTTTTTGTAGAGATGGAGTCTTGCCATGTTGTTCAGGCTGGTCTTAAACTTCTGCCCTCAACTAATCCTCCCACCTCAGCCTCCCAAAGTTTAAACCACCATGCCTGGCCTCCTAAGTGCTAATTTCTTATAAATATTACATGGTAAGAAACTTTGACTTTGCTTGTTCTTTTTCCTCTTTCCACTCTTTTTTTTTGAGTTTGTTCTTTTTCCTCTTTCTAACTTTTTTTTTATACCTTGAACTCCTGGGCTCAAGTAATCCTCTTGCCTCAGCCTCCTGAGTAGGTGGGAACACAGGGTGGGGGTGTCCTGTCCTTCATGCTCTCTTCTTCAAGTTCTACAGTCTCCCCGGGGCGCGGTGGCTCATGCCTATAATCCTAATACTCTGGGAAGCTGAAGCAGGTGGACTGTCTGAGCTCATGAGTTCAAGACCAGCCTGAGCAAGGGCAAGACCCTGTCTATAAAAAATAGCTGGGCATTGTGGTGGGTGCCTGTGGTCCCAGCTACTTGGGAGGCTGGGGCAAGAGTAGCACTTGAGGCTCGGCACCTGTGGCTCAGCAGGCTAAGGCGCCAGCCACGTACACCTGAGCTGGCAGGTTCGAATCTAGCCCGGGCCCGCCAAACAATGACGGCTGCAACCAAAAAATGGCCGGGCGTCGTGGCGGGTGCCTGTAGTCCTAGCTACTTGGGAGGTGGAGGCAAGAGACTAGCTTGATCCCAGGAATTGGAGGTTCCTGTGAGCTGTGACGCCACGGCATTCTATCCAGGGTGACAGCTTGAGGCTCTGTCTCAAAAAAAAAAAAGAGTAGCACTTGAGCACTTGAGCCCAAGAGTTTGAGGTTGCTGTGAGCTATGATGCCATAGCACTCTACCACGGGTGAACAAGTGAGACTCTGTCTCAAAAAAAAAAACTACACTCTCTCTCTTAGGAAGACGTTACCCATTTCTTTTTTTTCTTTCTTTGTTTTTCTTTTTTTTGAGACAGAGTCTAACTTTGCCATCCTGGGTACAGTACTGTGGCATCATAGCTCACAGCAACCTCAAACTCCTAGGCTCAAAAGATCCTCCTGCATCAGCCTACAAAGTAGCCAGGACTATAGGCATCCACCACCAGGCCTGGCTAATTTTGTTCTTTTTTTCTGTTTTTAGTAGAGATGGGTCTTACTCTTGCTCAGGCTGGTCTCGAATCCTTGAGCTCAAGCAATCCACCTGCCTTGGCCTCCCAGAGTGCTAGAATTATAGGCATGAGCCACTGTGCCCACCCCACGTTACCCATTTCTATGGCTTTATCACCTCTACACAGATGACTATAACATTTATACTTCTAGATCTGGCTTTTTTTTCTGCTCTGTTCTAAACTTTTACAATTGCCTACTGAATACATTTGTCTACAAATCCCATAATCTCAGCCAACTTCTATAGTACTGAACTTCTTGTCCACTGTCCCAAACCAGTTCATCCTTCTCTGTTCCCCATCCTTATTAAAGGCATCAACATCCAGAATAAAAAGCGATCTTCTAGGCGGTGCCTGTGGTTCAGCAAGCAGGGTGCCAGCCCCATATACCGAAGGTGGCGAGTTCAAACCCGGCCTCAGCCAAACTGCAACAAAAAAATAGTTGGGCGTTGTGGCGAGCGCCTGTAGTCCCAACTACTCAGGAGGCTAAGACAAGAGAATTGCCTAAGCCCCGGAGTTGGAGGTTGCTGTGAGCTGTGTGACACCACGGCACTCTACCGAGGGCGATAAAGTGAGACTCTGTCTCTACAAAACAAACAAAAAAAAGTGATCTTTGTTTTGCCCCATCCTCAGCATCCAAATACCCACATTGTCAATGATCTCTCCATGTCTATGGCTATGTATCCAGAATGGTGGCCTTAGCCACATTTAGCTGTTTAAATTTCAATTGATTATAATGAAATAAAATTTAAAATTTCCCTTCTCAGTCATGATAACCACATGTCAGGTGCTGTGTGGAGCCATGTGTGATAACAGCCGTGCAGATGCAGAGCATTTCCTGAACTACAGAAAGTTCTACTAATTCTGATGTAGACTGTAATAGCACACTTCTTAAATTAGTAGGCCAAATTATCCTCAATCCAGTCCCAATCTACCTTTCTACTCTCATCTGCCCAAATCTCTATCCATGCTTTAGTGACAGCTGAATCAGTGGGGCCCACGGAATCAAGTGGAAGGCTTCCCAGGCTGAGGGGGCTACATAAGCAAATGGAGAGAGAGGTGTGTGAGGGAAAGAAACTAAAGATGCTAGACAGGACAAAAATAGCTCACTAAAGCCCTCACAAGGTAGGAAGGGAAAGAATAGTGGACACAGGATGTTTAGCCTGGCAGAAAGAATGTGGTACAAAGGAGAAAGCATGAGCATTCAGGTCAGAATACTTCATCTAAATTCCAGTATCCGCTTAGTTATGGGAGATAGAAACCAAGTGAGTTTGACTTTAATTAGTTGGCTCAAGGAGTTCAGAGAATCCAAAAAAGGGATAGGTAATCCAACTAGAAGGGGCAGGGATGCAACCAGGCCTCAGGAAAGGAACTCTAAGGCTGCCTGTCTCCATCTATCTTTTGCTTCTGATTTTTTCCTCAGGCCTGCATCATTCTCTGTTTAGAGCAGCATGCTCCACATAGTGGGAAACACGGCCACTGACGTGTCACTAATTTTACATCTTACAGATTCATGAACCGTCTTTTTCATACTAGGCCCTAAAACACCAGAAAGATATCCATCGGCTGAGCTGAGATCAGGTACTTATCCCTGCCCAGTGAAACACTGCCGAAGTGATGAGGAGCAGGGATGATCAAACGTGACTAGAAGGACACAGTCACATAAACTGTGGTAGATAGGCAGAAGAGAAAGCGATTAGTGGAGAAGGTTCCAGATATCCCACAAATGGCCACCAAAATCTCTAGTTGAGCTATTGTAAACAATTCATTTAAATGTAAGAGATTACATGAGTTGTTACTACTCTAGTAACAGGTAAAAGTTAAGATTCAGCTCTAAGTTTTCTGAGTTCAACATCTACACTCTTTTCATTAGAACATTCTGTGGTCAAGGGTGGGGCGAGGGGAGTGTTACCAGTTCACCTCTGTAAGGCCACACTGTCTACTCTGCAATAGTCTTTCCCGAGCAGTAAGAGCCTTAACTTTCAAACTTCCTTATGTCTCAGAAACTTTGTTTTTTTGTTTTTTTTTTTTGAGACAGAGCCTCAAGCTGTCACCCTGGATAGAGTGCTGTGGCATTACAGCTCACAGCAACCTCCAATTCCTGGGCTCAAGCGAGTCTCCTGCCTCAGGCTCCCAAGTAGCTGGGACTGCAGGCGCCCGCCACAATGCCTGGCCATTTTTTGGTTGCAGCCGTCATTGTTGTTTGGTGGGCCCAGGCTGGATTCGAACCCGCCAGCTCAGGTGTATGTGGCTGGCGCCTTAGCCTGTTGAGCCACAGGCGCCGAACCTCAGAAACTTCTGATATGTGTATTTCTCTCTCTGTTAAGTTCATTTTAACATGAGAAGTTTCCTTTCTTTTTTCTTTTTTTTTGAGACAGATTCTCACTATGTCACCCTCGGTAGAGTGCTGTGGCATCACAGCTCACAGCAACCTGCAACTCTTGGGCTAAGCGATTCTCTTGCCCCAGCCTCCCAAGTAGCTGGGACTACAGGTACCCACCACAACATCCAGCTATTTTTTGGTTGCAGTTGTTTAGCTGGCCTGGGCCAGGTTCAAACCCTCCATCCTTGGTGTATGTGGCTGGCGCCAAAATCACTGTGCTATGGGCACCAAGCCATGAGAAGTTTCCCTTCTAACTGCTGCCAAACTACAAACATTCTATCTTTTATCTCTCTATAATTTTTTTTTGGCGACAGAGTCTCACTCACTTTGTTGCCCTTGGTAGAATGCCATGGTGTCATAGCTCACAGCAACCTCAAACTCTTGGTCCCAAGTGATCCTCTTGCCTCAGCCTCCCAAGTAGTTGGGATTACAGGAGCCCGCCACAATGCCCAGCTATTTTTAGAGAAGGGGTTTCACTCTTGCTCAAGCTGGTTTCAAACTCCTCAGCTCAAACAATCTACCCACCTCATCCTCCCAGAGTGGTACGATTACAGGCATGAGCCACCATGCCTAGCCCTACTACCAAATTTTTTTTAAATGTAATGTCCATTATCATTATTATTATTATCTTTTGAGACAGAGCCTCAAGCTGTCACCCTTGAGGGGGTAGAGTGCCATGGCATCACAGCTCACAACAACCTCCAACTCCTGGGCTCAAGCAATTCTCCTGCCTCCGCCTCCCAAGTAGCTGGGACTACAGGCGCCCACCACAACACAGGCCATTTTTTGGTTGCAGCCGTCATTGTTGTTTGGCAGGCCCGGGCTGGATTTGAACCTGCCAGCTCAGGTATATGTGGCTGGTGCTTTAGCTGCTCGAGCCACAGGCACCGAGCCATGGTGTTCATTATTAATGAATTTTTTTTTTTTTTTTTTGAGACAGAGCCTCAAGCTGTCACCCTGGATAGAGTGCTGTGGCATCACAGCTCACAGCAACCTCCAATTCCTGGGCTCAAGCGAGTCTCTTGCCTCTGCCTCCCAAATAGCTGGGACTACAGGCGCCCGCCACAATGCCTGGCCATTTTTTTGGTTGTAGCCGTCATTGTTGTTTGGTGGGCCCGGGCTGGATTCGAACCCGCCAGCTCAGGTGTACGTGGCTGGCGCCTTTAACCTGTTGAGCCACAGGTGCCAAGCCAGATTTTTTATTTTCATAAAGTTTTAGGGTTTTTTTTGGTTTTATTTATAGACAGAGTCTCACTGTATTGCCCTTGGTAGAGTGCCGTAGCATCATAGCTCACAGAAACCTCCCAACTCCTGGGCTTAGACGATTCTCTTACCTTAGCCTCCCAAGTAGCTGGGACTACAGGTGCCCGCCACCATGCCTGGCTATTGTTTGTTGCAGTTTGGCCGGGGCCGGATATGGGGCCAGTACCCTATCCACTGAGCCACAGCCACCGCCCAAGTTTTAGTTTTTTTAACTTGTAATAACACTTACCTTTAAATACAAATATATCGTCCAGCTAAATTAAAAAATGTGTGTGTGTATATATATATATATTTTTTTCTTTTTTTGAGACAGAGTCTCAAGCTGTCACCTTGGGTAGAGTGCCTTGGTGTCATAGCTCACAGCAGCCTCCAACTCTTGGGCTCAAGTGATCCTCTTGCCTCAGTTTTTTTCCTATTTTTAGTAGAAACGGAGTCTTGTTTTTGCTCAGGCTAGTCTTGAACTCGTGAGCTCAAGCAATCCACCTGCCATGGCCTCCTAGAGTGGTAGGATTACAGGTGTGAGCCACTGCACTCAGCCACAAGTATTTTCTCTACATCCTTATACACTAAGCATTTTTCTTTTCTTTCCTTTTTGTTTTTTTTTAGAGACAGAGTCTCACTGTATTGCCCTTAGTAGAGTGCCGTAGCGTCACAGCTCACAGCAACCTCAAACTCTTGGGCTTAAGTGATTCTCCTGCCTGAGCCTCTCAAGAAGCTGGGACTACAGGCACCCGCCACAACTCCTGGCTATTTTTTGGTTGTAGTTGTCATTG
>CAUYRH010005662.1:0-22743 GCA_963574655.1 Perodicticus potto
ATTAAAAACATTCAGTGGGGAAAAGATTCCCTATTTAACAAATGGTGCTGGGTGAACTGGCTGGTGACCTGTAGAAGACTGAAACTGTACCCAAACCTTTCACCTTTAACTAAGATAGACTCTCACTGGATTAAAGATTTAAACTTAATACATGAAACTATAAAAATACTAGAAGACAGTGCAGGAAAAACTCTTGAAGGAATCGGTTTGGGTGAATATTTTATGAGGAGGACCCCCCGGGCAATTGAAGCAGCCTCAAAAAAACGCTACTGGGATGTGTTCAAACTAAAAAGCTTCTGCACAGCCAAGAACACAGTTAGTAAAGCAAACGGACAGCCCTCAGAATGGGAGAAAATATTTTCAGATTATGTCTCTGACAAAGGTTTAATATCCAGAATCCACAGAGAACTCAAACATATTAGCAAGAAAAGAACAAGTGATCCCTTCTCAGGGTGGGCAAGGGACCTGAAGAGAAACTTCTCTGAAGAAGACAGGTGCATGGCCTACGGACACATGAAAAAATGCTCATCATCCTTAATCATTAGAGAAATGCAAATCAAAACTACTTTGAGAAATCATCTAACTCCAGTAAGATTAGCCCACATCACAATCCCAAAACCAGAGATGCTGGCACGGATGTAGAGAAAAGGGAATACTACTACATTGCTGGTGGGAATGCAAACTAATATGGTCCTTTTGGAAAGATATCTGGTGAATACTTAAAAATCTAAAAATAGAACTGCCATTTGATCCTATAATTCCTCTATTAGGTATATATCCAGAAGACCAAAAATCACTTTATAACAAAGATATCTGTATCAGAATGCTTATTGCAGCCCAATTCATACTTGCTAAGTCATGGAAAAAGCCCAAGGGCCCATTGACCCACGAATGGATTAATAAATTGTGGTATACATACACCATGGAATATTATGCAGCCTTAAAGAAAGATGGAGACTTTACCTCTTTCATGCTTACGTGGATGGAGCTGGAAAATATTCTTCTTAGCAAAGTATCCCAAGAATGGAAGAAAAAGTATCCAATGTACTCAGCCCTACTATGAAACTAATTTATAGATTTCGTATGAAAGCTATAACCCAACTATAGCACAGAATCATAGGGGAAGGGACAAGGGAGGGGAGGGGAGTTGGCAGAATGGGCAGAGGGTGAGTAATTGGTGGGTCCACACTTACGGTGCATCTTACTAAATGTAGAATATAAATGTCTGCACACAATAATGAAGAAAATGCCATGAAAGCTATGTCAACCAGTTCAATGAAAATATTTCAAATTGTATATAAAACCAGCACATTTTACCTCATGATTGAATTTATGTACACAACCATGATTTAATAAAGAAAAAAGAAAAAAAGTTACTTGTCTTTCTTCAACTTGAATCAGATCCATTTACTCTTTGGCAAAAGAAGAAAAAAATAAACTAATCAAATGTTCAATTAGATGCTATCAAAGCTAACTAAGAAAGAAAGAGTGACACAAATTAGCTCTGGGACTGACTATAAAAGATTATTCAGTGAAACATAAAATATCCCTTCTGTGGGTTAATCTTTACAGACACACATATTCTTTAGTCACATACTTCTTGTAAAACAGCTGTTTTCTGGGATTTCCATTTAATCAGGGCTTGCTTCCTAACAGTAGTCTTTGTCCAAATTTTGGGGGCTCATTTAATGGAAAGTGGGCAGTCATCATTAGGTGTGATGTACAAGTACAGGGCTCTCAGAAGAACAGTTCCTTGCCCTTCTATTCTAGTTCACATAGAATCAGTATGTAGGGTAGCTAAACAATTTAAATTTTCATTGTGAAAAGAAGCTGTTAATATAACTCCTACCTCTTCTAGGATTGGGATAGAAACTTGATAGACTGGAGGCTATCCCAGTAACTGATTTCACTTTGAATTTTTGGAGAGGACCCATGTTTGAGAAATGGAGAAGTTACCCTCAGAAGGAGGGAAGGATCCATGACTTTATTTACACAGATGATATATTTTCTGAGTAAGAGGCTAAGAACAGCTGGTTACTGAAGTGGGTGAGGGTGAGACTGAGAGCTAAAAACAGTGGGATTTCCAACATATCGGGTGGATAATCAAAGAGCAGCATCCTATATCGCAAATGAGAAGTGTGGCACAGGAAACAAGAATGAAATCATTTTAGTTGGAAATAGGCACACATTCCAATCTGTAAAGAGATGTAAAAATAAAATTTGTAAACTGTAATAAATGTAAACTTCCCTCAAGTCCAAAAAATCAGCATGTGACATAACTTAAAGGAAGTATATTTTTAAAAATCCAAGACATGGTAGTAGACTGGGCATATGCTTTCCCGTCTGCATCACCACAGTGCACCCCTACCGTCACAAATAAAAAGGGGAGGGGGAGAGGAGAAATAAACACTGAAAGAGAGAGTATGCATAAGTGAAAATGAAAAGGGGAGACAGAGAAGAGAAATAAATACTGAAAAAGAAAGAATGAGTGAGTGAGTGAATGAATGAATGAAACAAGTCTTTGGAAGTCAGAAAGCAGTTAAGTAAGTGGAAAAAGGAAGCAGAGAAGCCTTGAGTATATTTGGAAGAAGCTACAGTGGGCTGGTCAGTTATTCTGACAGAACTCTAGAGCACCTCTGAGCTGAGAATCAGCAGGGTTAGCAAGTGATGGGAAGGAAAAATAGGACTGAAATTTAAAGGTTTAATTGAAGGTCAATACATATGCCTGGTAGACTACTAAACCAAATAAAACAGCCACATCCATCATGTACTCAAGCATACAGAACCCAGGCAGTGAGCCTTTGCTCCTGTTTGAGAAATGGAGATGCTACCTTCCTTTAAAGAAAGTAAACCAAGTACATGGAGAAAACTAAAATTTCTGAGGTTCATACTGGCATAAGAGAACTTTGTTGTAATGAGAGCTTCTAAAGTTCCAGTTATTCGACAAGTGAAAACTGGGCAAATGATATGAAACAATGGCATTCAGATAGTAGAACAAAGGCAGCAAAGAATAGTAATCACTGAGAGAAGAGGAAAAAGTGAGATGAGACCTGTGATTTGTATCATATGTCCAGATTGAGAGCAGGGAGGTGATATCAAACGGAGTTGTCTCAATCTTCCTGAGACAGAGAGAGTTTATAACCAAGGGATAACAAAGTGTCTATATTTAGCAGTAGAGAGTATAGATAGGGCTCGGAGTCCATAGCACTGTGCTTATGTCACCGCCACATGCACTGAGGCTGGTGGGTTCGAACCCGGCCTGGGCCAGCAAAACAACAATGACAACTACAATGAAAATATAGCCAGGCATTGTGGTGGGTGCCTATAGTCCCAGCTACTTGGGAGGCTGAGGCAAGAGAAGCACTAAAGCCCAAGACTTTCAGGTTGCTGTGACCTGTGACACAATTGCATACTTTGACTGAGTAGGGTGCCGACCCCATATACTAAAGGTGGCAGGTTCAAACCCGGCCTTGGCCAAACTGCAAAACAGAAAAATAGCCGGGCATTGTGGCAGGTGCCTGTAGTCCCAGCTACTTGGGAGGCTGAGGCTAAAGAATCGCCTAAGCCCAGGAGTTGAAGGTTGCTGTGAGCTGTGTGACGCCATGGCACTCTACTGAGGGCAAAAAAGTGAGACTCTGTCTCTACAAACAAAAAAAAAGCTTGATAACTAGGATCTACAGAGAACTCAAAGTAATAAACATTAAAAAAGCCAACAGTCCCTTAGACCACTGGGCAAGAGAGAGGAATAGAACCTTCTTTAAAGAATACAGATGAATGGCTTATAAACATATGAAAAATGCTCATCACTCCTAATAATTAGAGAAATGAAAATCAAAAACACCCTGAAATATCATCTAGCCCCAGTGAGAATGGCCCACATCATAAAGTCTCAAAACTGCAGATGCTGGCGTGAACGTGGAGAGAAGGGACACTTTTATACTGCTGGTGGGACTGCAAACTGATACAACCTTTCTGGAAAGCAGCGTGGAGAACCCTCAAAGAACTCGAGCCAGCCCTCCCATTTGACCCTGCAATCCCACTGCTGGGCATCTACCCAGAAGAAAAAAATCCTTTTATCACAAGGACACTTGTACTAGACTATTTATTACAGCTCAATTTACAATCACCAAAATGTGGCAACAGCCTAAATGTCCACCAACCCAAGAATGGATTAACAAGCTGTGGTATTTATATACCATTGAATTCTACTCAGCCACTGAAAAGATGGAGACTTCACATCCTTTTCATTAACCTGGATGGATGTGGAACACATTATTCTTAGTAAAGCATCACAAGAATGGAGAAATAAGAATCCTATGAACTCAATTTTTACATGAGGACAATTAAGGTCCTAATACACATTGGAGGGGTGGGTGATGGGGAGAGCTGAGCATGGGAAGGAGTGGGGGCATGGGAGATCAAAGGACAGGGCTCACTTTTTGGGGGCGGAACACAAATATAAGAGGGTCCATATCTAACAAAAGCAATCAATGTCACCTGCTTCTATGTGCCCTCAATGAATCCCCAACAATAAATAAATAAATAAATACATAAATACATAAATAAAAGACAAACAAAAAAATGAAAATAAATAAAATAAAATAAAGAGTATAGATAGGAGAGAACTTCCCAGAGAGTCTTAGACATCTTTAGAGAGCTTTCATTAGTTCCTTGGTTGATTCCTGATCAGTGAATGTGAGGAAACTCTCTGAGTCTGATAGAAGAATTTCTAGATAAAAGCAGCAGAACATTCCTGGAATTCATACAGACATGGGAATAGTTCAAAATTCCAACATCCAGAGTTGAGAAACCTCTTACTGCATAGGTTTTTAACTAGAGTATTCAGAAGACTATGTCTCAGTCATGGGGAGCAATTACAGCAGAATTAAAGTCAGCTTTGGTCTCACATAGCACAGCATACACGCAGGTTTTGAAATAATCAAACAATTTCTAAGTAACTCAAAATTAGAGGAATACAGAAAAATCCAGCACCAAACAACATAAAAGTTTTAATATCTGCCATACAATAAAAACACTACTAGGCAGTAAGAAAATACAATATATAGTGAGAAGAAAAATCAATCTTTAGACCCCAATTTAAAAATAACACAGATGACAGAAATAGAAGAAAAAGAATATTAAAATAGCTATTATAGATATGTTTCATATATTTGAAAGGATAGAAGAAAGCAGGACAGGCACAAAATATACTAATCAAATTGAAATCTACCAAAGAAATGTACCATGTGTGAGATTTAAAAAAGAAAAATGTGAATGAAATTATCATCATATTAGACATTGCAAAAGAAATGATTACTGTCTATGAAGATGGCAATAGACATCCATCAAAGTGAGATGGGGAGGAAGACAGAAAGAAAGTGAACAGGGCACCAGTGAGCTGTGGGACAACTTCAGATAGTCCCATGTATATGTAGTTGGGGTATGAAAAAAGAAGCAGAAACAAGAGACAAAAACATCTGAAGAAATGATAGCTGAAAATTTTCTATATTTCATGAAAACTATAAATGTTACAGATCCACATAGCTCAACAAATGGCAATAAGGGGAAAGAAAAGAGACATAAAAGCACTATCAAGGCACAAAACTATTGGCAAAAGGAATTATTAAATTGTTTCAAACCAGTGAGGAGAAAACTCTGGAGAAGACAAAAACACACTATAGACAGAATAAAAATCAGAATGACAGCCAATTGACTTCAGAAACAGTGCAAGCCACAAAAGAGGGAACAACATTAAGTTAAGATTATTGAAAGAGAAGAAGAAAACTGAAATTCTACATTCAGAAAAACTATTTTTCACAAACAAATACGAAATAAAGATTTTTCAGATAACATTAAAGCTGAGGTAATTCATTGTCAGCCTTTTCACTTACAATAAATGTTAGTCTTCTAGGCAGATGGGACATTATATCAGATTAATATAGATCTATAGAAAAGAATAAAAAGCATGGAAATGGTAAATATGTGAATAACATACATTTTTCTGTATTTTTTAAACCTCTTTAAGAGAAAATTGGCTGTTTAAAGAAAGTAATAACAATATATTGTGAAATTTATAACATACAAGGGTCTGACAACTAAGTTTGCAAATTTGTCCTAGAATAAGTGTTACATGCCTCATTGCTTAACGTCATTGTAATCACCTTTGAAGTATTCCCCTTGGGAAGAGACACACCAACACCAGTGCCTAGTCCACACTTCCAAGCAGTTTTGGAACACTTTATCTGGAATGGCCATGAGTATTGTCATCATATTCCTATTGACGGCCTAAATGTTATCAAAATGTCTTCCTTTCAATATTTCCTTTATCTTTGGGTAAAGAAAAATGTCACTGGGGCCCAGATCAGGTGAGTAGAGAGGCTTATTTGTTTACTGGCTAAAACTTCCTCACAGACAGTGTTGTGTGAGCTCATGCATTGTTGTGATGCAAGAGCCATGAACTGAAGGTGAAAAGTTCAGATCATTTTTGCCTGACGTTTTTGCACAGCCTTTTAAGCACTTCCAAATAGTAAATTTGGTTAACTATTTGTCCAGTTGGTACAAATTCATAATGAACAATCCCTCTGGTAGTTAAAAAGGTGACCAACATTGTTTTGACTCAATTTGGACTGACAGAACTTTTCTGGTCTTGGAGCATTAGCTGACTTCCATGGTGCACTTTAATGCTTTCTTTCAGGGTCATATTAGTACACTCACGTTTCATCATCAGTGATGATGTGGCCCAAAACATCATCTTGCCTCTCCAAAAGGTCTTGACAAACTTTGACTCTCCTCAGCTTTTGTTCGTTAATGAGCTCCTTCAGGACCATTTTTGCAAGCACCTTTCTCATGCCAAGATTTTCAGTTAAGATTTTTCTAACTGTTCCTCTCTCAGTATTTACATGGTCTGCTATGCTTCTCAGTCAACTGACTATTTTAAGAAATCAATTTGAAGAATTTTTGCAATGTTGTCAGTTCTTCTGGCAACTGGCCACCGTGATCTCTCTTTACCAATGACACTTTATATCCCCTCAGAAAAACATTTAATCCATTTGCACATGGGCATATTCTTCAAGGCATTACCCCCATAAAATTGGATTAATGTGTCCCTTATTTCACCTCCCCTTCTGCAAAGTTTAACAAGAAATTTAATGTTGTTCTTTGCTCTAATTCAAGCTCTGATATTCTCATAAAAACACATAAAAATACACAACAACAGTAATGAACACCACTCAGCAAGACACCACCACATATTAATATAACTATTCTAGATTTTTTATTTTCTTCTGTACGTGTGTGTGTATAATTGTGAATATATAATATACATACTGATCATGAACCCAGCTGTGAGACACTGACACACTGAGGGTATGAAACCTTGCCAAGTTGTTTGTATGATGTAAGCACATGGTGGCAAGTTCTCAAACCTAATTGTCAGATCTCATATGTAGACGTAAATATATGACAAGAATAGCAAAAAAGGGGGGAAGATAAATACACTATTTTATGATTCTTATATGTAAAGGTATATAAAATGAAAATTACCTGAAAGTATATTGTAGTAAGCTAAACTAATATTCTATGAAGTCTAAACCAACCATAAAAATAAAGCACACACAAACCAAAAAATAGATATGCCTAATAAGCCAACACAGATTGGCTTAAGATTAAATAGAGCCATGAAAACACCTAATTAATGTAAAAGAAGAAACAAAAAGAAGTAGAAACAAAGAGCAGATTAAACAAATATTAAACAAATAGCTATATTACAGATTTAAAGCTAAGCATATCAATAATCACATTAAATGTAAATTACCAAACACTTCCATCAACAGGCAGAAATTGCCACAAAGGATGAAAAACCAATACCCAACTATATACATTTTATAAAACAAACAAACAAAATCTCTAAATGCAAAGACACAAATTAATTAAAAATAAATAGATGGAATTAATCAAATAACACTAATGAAAAGAATGAATGCTGAAATGATACCAAATACACAGGTAGCAAAAGAAAAAATAGACAAGTGGACTTCACAAAAATGTAACTTTTGTATATTAAAAAATACAACAGAATAAAATGGCAACCCACAGAATGGGAGAAACTATTTGTAACCATATACATTTATATCCAGAATATATGAAGTTCTAAACTTCAACAATAACAAACTGAAAATATTGATTTACAAATGAGCAAAGGACTTTGATATTTCTTCAGAGATGAGATATAAATAGCCAATAGGTACATTAAAAGAGGATAACCATCACTAATTATTAGGAAAAGATAAATCAAACAATGCGATACTACTTCACACCTATTGGTATGGCTATTATAAAAACAAAAAAAAAGGAAAACAGAAAGTAAGAGTGTCACTGAAGTTGTGGAAAAATTGGAACCCTTCTGCACTGTTGATAGAAATGAAAAATTGTACAACTTCTGTAGAAAGCAGTATGACAGTTCCTTAAAAACTTAAAAATAGAACTGTTATATTGTCTAGCAATTCTGCTTCTGGATATAGACCCAAAAGAATTAAAATTGGGATTTTGAAGAGATATTCGCACACCTATGCTCATAACAATATCATTCACAATAGGTAAAAGCAACCTAAGTGTTCACCAGCAGAAATATAATATATACATACAAGGATATATATATATATATATATATATATTCAGCCTTAAAAAAGAAGGAAATTTGGACATATGCTACAAAACGGATGAATCCTGAGGATATTATGCTACATGAAAAAAGTCACAAAACACAAATACTTATGGTTTTACCCATATCAGGTACCTACAGTAGTCAAATTCATAAAGCCATAAAGTCAAATGATGGTTGCCAGGGGATGGCACCTCCTGGAAGGGAAA
This sequence comes from Perodicticus potto, assembly GCA_963574655.1. Classification (NCBI taxonomy): domain Eukaryota; kingdom Metazoa; phylum Chordata; class Mammalia; order Primates; family Lorisidae; genus Perodicticus; species Perodicticus potto. The sequence goes on from CAUYRH010005662.1 coordinate 8,869, forward strand.
GTAGGGTTCGATGGGTATAGTTTCAGTTTTGCAAGATGAAAGAGTTCTAGAAGTGGATGATGGTGATATTTGCATAACAATGTGAATGTACTTAATACTTCTTAACTGTGCAGCTAAAAATGGTTAAGGTGGTAAATCTTATATTATATATATTTACCACAAAAAAACCCACACACGCATAAGAAAATAAAAAAGCTAGAGTAACTATGTTAATATCACACAAAGTAGATTTCAACTCATAGAACATTATCAAGGATAAAGACTCCAAATATAGTAAAATCCATTGGCTTACAATACTACAAAAGGACAAACTAATTGGTCCACTCTGAAGATTGCTAGGACACCAAATTATTATTCTGAAAACTCATAAAGAGAAAAATTAAGTCTTCATATCTACCTTTCCTACACAAAATTTATTTCAAAATAACCAGATAGTTGTTGAGATAAAATTCTTGCTCATAGTAAAATTTTAGCCAATAAAAGAAGAAAAAAGGAGAATTAGAAAACATCATTTTGAAACTTCTAATAAAAGAATGGATATACATAAGTGTCATCAATAAATATTAAAATTATAAAGCCTATTTTACAAAGATTAGGCTAGTAATACTTGAACCTGCTGTGTTGTCCTATAATCAATAAAAGATCACATTGTATGCCTCCTGCCATGATGTAAACAGTATTCTTTTGGATATAGACCCAAAAGAATTAAAATTGGGGTTTTGAAGAGATATTTGTACACCTATGTTCGTAACCACATCATTCACAATAGGTAAAAGCAACCCAAGTGTTCACCAGCAGAAATATGAAATATACATACAGTACCAACAATGAAATATTCTTGACTATAAACAAAACAAAACAAACATTTGAATTTAAATAGATTTTTGATCTATATGGCAGATGGAAGAAGGTGTCTGCCGGGGTGTTCATCCTGTGCCCACAGGCTGCATCTGATTATGTGAGGACTTCCGCTTATCTGTGTTGTGAGATATGATAAGTATGCATGGACCTCTTATTTTTTGCTAATCAGCTTTCATTAATGTTTGTTTATTTAATGTGGGCCCAAGGCTATGCTTGTTCTTCCAACATGCAGCAGGAAAACAAAAAGTTTGGACACTCCTGTAACATGCCACCAGTATGCAAAGAGCCAAATTTGGAATATCAATATTCAACAAAATAAGAGATCTAGGTCCTTCCACCAGTAAGGGACATGAGAAAGAGTTTTAAGATATCAATCAAATGCAATATGGTCCCTTCCTGGATCATGATTCAAAAAAATCAATTGCAAAGAAATGTTTTCACATCATCAGGGGAAATGTAAGCAGAGACTAGATATTAGATAACATTAAGAAATTCATATTAATAATTTTAAGAGTGTCAATAGGGTTTTAAAGTATCATTATCTATTAGCATTACATGCTAGACATATTAGTATTATATAAAACCAGATATTTTATATATTCATCAGCGGAAAAAAGTATGTGGTGTGAGTGAAACTAGATTATCAAGACATTGATACATGTTGAAACTAGGTATTGAGTAACTGGGGATTGATTACATTCATCTCTTAGCTTGTTATGTTTTAAGTATCCACAATAAAAATACTTTATAAATGTTGCTTTAGCTATTATATGCTAAACTGTAAGTAAATATAGCAGTTACATATTTCAAAGAAAATGAAGTCTGCATAAAATGATGAGAGATGTCTGTTTCTTAGTGTCCTGACTTTTTCTGGGTCATTAATGAATTAACCCTCCTCTGACAATAAATTGGGGAATTTTCAGTTTGCTACCATCCAAATGAAAATGTATTGGTCATGTTACTATTTAATGTGTGTGGAGAGTGGGCTGTGAGATGGCAGGGCCCCCACAGCCTGGGGAACATTCAGGGAATGAACCTCCAACGGCTTCTCCGTTCCCAAAACAGCCATATTCTTTTCTGCATGCTCCCTCTGCCAAAAGTCACTTAGCTCTTTCTTTGTCTAGTTAATTATGCAGAGATCCTTGTGATCTTTGCCTTCTTATTTCTTATCATATATTAACAAAGTTGAGTAGAAACCATTAACAAGATGATTTGTCTTTATTAAAGTCATTTACATTTTCCGATTGTACTGTAAGACCAAAATTATGTTTTTTGTTTATGCTATTTCCCCATATTGTGTATGCTACTTCCCCCTGGACACACCTGTACTGATAATATTAAAAAAACTGATTTTGTGCTTTGGTGCTGGCTGCAGCCGTCAGCTCAGTCAGTCCTCCTGATCCCATCTTTCATCTCTGTGTCTTCTCTTGTGCTGTATTTTCCTCATTCCCCACTCATTCCACTCTGGTTTGCTCCCCCTCACTGCACTGATTTGTGACTAATATGGGACCTAATGGCATTAAATTTTGCTGTACATATTCAGTTCCATGATGATCATGGATCATGCTCATGAAAAAGCTGGGAATCTGGGTCAGTTCTAGCCTCAATCTTACACTCTACTAGTAGGTATGCTCCTTTTGTAAGTATAGTTTTTTATCCTTCTATGTGTGTGTGAGAATCAAACCAAGTAACACATCCAAGCTTATTGTGATGTCAAATACACTTAGGTTTTTCTATGTTTATTATTATAATTCCCCACACCACTTTTTACACTGCAAATATTCAGTCATAAGCATATTTTTAAAAATGTTTCTGCATCTGTTGAGACAAATAGCTAAATAAAAAGTCCAAAAGGCACATTTCTGTAGTGTAAACATATCATTTAAAATCTGTTCTTACAATATTCAATTTTTTCTGCAAATACATCATGCATAATCTCCTAAAACCCAGAACAAAATATCTCCGAAAACACTATTTGTCACATTCTTCTGTATTTCATTTGATGAAAGCAATCCCATTTTAATTATACTGAGTCCTATTTTATTGCTTACCAGCTTTAATCACTTGCACTAACATTTAATGGTGAGCATGATGCCTACTAAGAGAACAGTTGCCAACTTTTAAATGCTGAGAGAAACTGAAAGATCACATACATCTGTTAGGCAAGTTTCAATTCACTTAAGATATTATATGAAATAATTAAACAAGATAATTATATCAAATAAATAACAATCATTTTATAGCACCACCAAATATTTCAGAGTAACTGAAGAAGTGAAGGACAAGCCATATCAAAATATGCTGAGTTGGCTCAGCGCCTGTGGCTCAACGAGCTAAAGCACCAGCCATATACACCTGAGCTGGCAAGTTTGAATCCAGCCTGGGCCCGCCAAATAACAATGACGGCTGCAACCAAAAAATGGCCGGGCATTGTGGCGGGCGCCTGTAGTCCTAGCTATTTGGGAGGCGGAGGCAAGAGACTCACTTGAGCCCAGGAATTGGAGGTTGCTGTGAGCTGTGATGCCATGGCACTCTATCCAGGATGACAGCTTGAGGCTCTGTCTCAAAAAAAAAAAATATATGCTGAGTTGATATTTTGATTATTTAACTTTCAAATCACTGGAGAAATTGGATTCAGAAAGGGTGAACTGGACCTGCCTCTTCCTACATGTAGCAAACCAGAAAGATTTCTCTGTGTCACATACCCTGGTAGTACCGAGGGAAATAGTGCTCATCACCAGAGACTGGGAATTCATGCTACAATGAACCTAAGAAAGAAACCTCTCAAAGAAACCTTTATTTTTCACTAGTTTTTCATACCCCATGTGTCACCTACTGACTCCCCCAGAATTTGGTGCCCCTGTAGTTAGTTTGTTGTGTCATTTTCACAAATTTATCATCCTTTGTCTAAAAAGTATAAAAGCGTTTTGCTTTGGCCACTTATCTGGACCTCCTTTGCTTGTGAAGGTCCCAATGAACAAGCAAAATCCATGTTTATTTCTCTCGTTAATCTGCTTTATGTCACTTTGGTCCCTATAAGAAGCTGAAGAAGCCACATAAGAGCTCAGTGGGGTTGGAGATGTCCTTTCACTCCCTTATACATCATTGTCTAATTTTACACAAATCTTTCATAATAGTGGTACTTTTAAGTAAACATAACAATAGGAATTAAGGCAGCCAGTTACCCCATACAAGTAAAACCATTATGCAAAAATAATCCTGTTTGTAGATTTGTAGAGCAAGATTATCCCACCACACTACTTTAGCATCCGCTTTATAAAGACAGGAAATTACTATGAAGGAGATACAGTGTCAAACATTTTATATATTGATTTCAATGTAAGAACTAACCAGCTCATATGTGAGATATTTGTAGACTATTTTACAAACTACATAGATGTCTATGCATTATCTCCCAAGGGTCTCAGACCTCCGTTTAGTAGGCAAATTATTATACTTGTTTTTCAAGTAAGTAGACTAAGAGTCAGAAACAGAAGGTATCTTGGCCAAGATAACACAGCCAGAAATTGGATACTTTGGGTTTCAATCCCACATCCCTTATTGCATACATAATCAGTGCCATTTTCTGTTTGACAGCACAGTTCCACTGACTGAAGTAAGTCTGTGCCGGCACTGAGAACAAACTTCAACTGTGACATGAGAAAATTCATAATGCATCATTAAAAGAAAAAAAAACAATCTCTTTATACTACCATAAGAATTTGTGCAAGTTTCTATGTCATTGAATAGGGGACAGTGGCAAACAAATTGTAGCTATTTATGCGTAATTGTGTCATAATTGTGCCACCATTGTCCCTCCAGGATCAAAGCAATGATTCATCAAAAACTCACTGACGTCCTCAATTGTTCTTGCCATTGTCCTTGATGCAAAGTGTATCAACAACTCCTGTCCTTCAGGAGTTGCCAGCCTTATTTTTGAAAATAATATACAAACTGAGCTAGGCAAGCCAAACTCATTTCAATTTTGAAAGTTCTGTGGCAAATATTTTGCATATCTCTTAAAAGCATTGGTTATACAATGGGTCTATTGTCTTCTTTCCCCAGCCCATACTGACCGAAAGTACCCTTGATAGGTGATTGCAGTTCCCTCACCTATAGAGGCAGCAGTGGGTTGCAATTAGAAAAATTTGCCTTCATCAGTGAGATGATGAGGTGAAAGATCACCACATTCTTAATTAAACAAGAGAATAAAGAAATATCACCCAGTTTTAGTTTCTGAAATAAACCATCTAAGGAGCTGATATGTAGATATCTTAGGAATTTTTTGCTTGTGATTTATATATCCCCTCTGAAAGATGTTTGAAAGAAAATTGAAATAACTCCTTCCTTTTTAAATTTTTTTCTTCATTTCTCTCTTTTGTTATCTTTTCAAATAAATGAACAGAAATCTGGCCTTAAGTTTGTGAAAAAAGTAAAATGGAGGATTGTAGCTACTCTGAAATATGTATAGATAAGTCATAATTGCCTGTTTGTGTCAACAAAAGGTAAGTTCCTTTCCTGGATCTACATACTATTTCCTTTCTTCACCTGCCCATTCTTGAAGACCTTACTTACAACATCTGTTATCCATAAGGTGTTTTCAGGTCCCAGTCAAAAATAGCATTGCCTTAATTTACCACCCGATACACTGCATTTCTTTATTGCAGAATCTTTGTCTACATATATTTTGTGTATCTCCATCTCCATCTCTATCTCTGTCAACATCTGCATTTCTTATTTCCCTTGGAAATAAGTCCATAAGAAGCACTTTAACCCATTAGTGTGTGCAGCATAGTGCCAGGAACATAGAACGAAATTTTTGTCAAACTAAATTGAAAGCCAAATAGATTGAAATTATAAATTGTCTCCTTGTGCCTTCCTTCCTCTTGTCAAGAATAATGGGTTTTGTGAACCTAATGATTGATTGTTAGACTTACTGAATCAAGCTGAGGTTGGATATATTCCAATTTGAATCGATGATATCATATCGCCAGATCTCACATAGAGAAGTTATTTAGATTAAATTATCTTAAATACACAGACAGTGTTTGTGATGTAGGCTGCTCCAAAGTTAGTTGCTTTGGGAGCTCAAACTTCCTGATGGGTTTTTAAAGGTTCATGTAGGCTGGGCGCTGTAGCTCAGTAGTTAGAATGCCAGCCCTGCAAACCAGGAGCAGCAATTTCGTACCTCTCCTGGGCCTGATTCAAAGGTCCATGTAATAGGTTGGTTTTTCCTTGTTCTCCAGCTGTCTTTCTATGTGAACATAAGCAAGTTACTTAGGTTCTCTGTGCAAAACAGAAACAATCTTATAGTACTCATAGCCTAGCGACTTTTCAAAATCATTACGTGATAATGTCCACAGAGTGCTCTTTGCTTGTTAGATGAAGAGGAACTTCGCAAAAACAAGCCACACTGGTACTGTTTAGGCAATACCTACTAGAACAGGGTCATATTGCCTACCATTTGCCACTACTTCTTTAATTCTCTGAAGAGCTAAACTATCCAGGATTGGAAATAATAATGCGCAAATGGGGCAACCTCAGTTACCCAACACAGAACTCAAGTCTTCAATCAACCAGCATATCACCAAACTGAGAAGGCTCAGATCCTTCTCAAGTAACAATAACAATTAAATCAATTATGACTTATTGAGAGCTTACTGTTTGCTAATAACTCTTTTGTTTTGCTTATGATTCCTCAATTAATTATCACAGCAACCTCTACCTATTTCCAGATGATAGATGAGAAAAATCCAGAGAGCTTAAGTAAATTGACAAGGGCAACTCAGAAATCACAGACATGGGATACAAGCTCAGGCAATCTGATCCAAGGAGGATTTTAACCACTATCCGTATCCAGTTAAAAGGGCAAAAGGATGAATATTATGGGAGAAAGAAAATCTTTTCCTTTCCACCTTGTGACATCAGCAAAATTTTTCATGTTATCCATGGTTTTAAGGTTGGATGGCACACAAACATGTTACAGAAAGGATAGAAGTAGAGGCCATAGCTGTTGGTCCTGGACCAGTCTGACTTCCAGGAGCACCTGCTGTAGTCATGAGAAGCGTAGGTGGAAAAGCAAACATTTCCAGTCATGATCTATAAGGCGGTGACGGCAGACTCCCTAGAGTTTTAGCTAACGCTGCTCATGTAACACTCAATGGACTCTTGGGATCAGCCACCATCTTAATCTATAACTCACCAAAATTTTCACTTTCTCTATTATTAAATAGGAATGGAGGTGATAACAAAATGCATTCATGTGTTTACAAGTTATTCCAGATGATCTCATTTATTTTCAAAAAAACTTTCTAAACAGGTAGGTAAAGAGAATTTCATGAAGTTAGAATACTTGGAATTTAGCAAAGGTTTTGGAAAAGATTTTCAAATGCAGGCCCAAAAATAATACAGATTTTGAACTTTGGGTTTGAAGTTCAACTTTGTCACAGAATTGAACTTTGAACATGTTGCAGGACTAGCGTGGGCTCATTAATGAAAAGCAAGACCAATTTAATGAATATATCTTGTTTCATGCTGCAGAGATTTTACTCAATGTCTTCAATGTTTTTATCAGTGATGTGGATGAGGACATAAAAAGTAAGTGTATCTAATGTGCAGATTTCAGGCAGCTGGGAGATACTTAAAAGCTAAATAATGTAATAAAAAATAAAAAAGATCAGGGCCAGGTGTGGTGGCTCATGTCTTTAAGCCTAGCTCTCTGAGATGCTGCGGGGGAGGATTGTTTGATCTCAGGAGTTCAAGACTAGCCTGAGTAAGAGCGAGACTAAAATAGAAAAACTAGCTGGGCATAGTGCCAGGTGCCTGTAGTCTTGGCTATTCCAGAGGCTGAGGCAGGAGGGTTCCTCAAGTCTGAGAGTTTGAGATTGCTGTGAACTATGATGATGCCACAGCACTCTTCCCAGGATCACAGCGTGAGACTCTGTCTCAAAAAAAAAAAAAAAAAAAAGAAAGAAAGAAAAAAAAAAAGAAAAGAGTTTACCAGGCTAGAATAAGGGATTCAAAAGTGGTGCATTTTACAAGGGCACATGTCAAATCTACTAAATGTACAGTATAAATGTCCTAACACAATAATTAAGAAAGTGTGGTGAAGGCAATGTTAACCAATTTGTTGTAAGTATTTCAAATTGTATATAAAACCAGTGCGCCATACTCCATAAATGCATTAATGTACATGGATATGATTTAATTAAAAAAATAAAAGGATATAACCCAGAAAGGGCTTGACTCATTCTGTGTGGCACTGGAAAGCAAGGCCACAATTGGCCAGCAGATTTTATTTAAAGGCAATTTTCAGTTTAATATGGTAAGTATCTTCTAACAATCAGCACTATTTAAAAATGTTTTTAAAATAAATATCTTAAGAAGAAAATTAAATAAAATACCCTACTCAGAAAGTTTTCTGTTAGAGAATTGCCTAAATAGTTTTCTCTCTTTAATGGAATACTGACTGGTATATAGTTTTATAACAATGTATTATGTATTTTTGTACATTCAAGTATGCTATTGGGAAAAAAGGAGGATATTAGCCTCTGTGTGGTCCAATGAGTTTCTTTCAAGAATCAGTTCAAATAAAAGAACCAGCTTATAGCATTTTCAGAACTTAGGAAGCCAAACAGGAAGGTAAGCTGTAGCAATTTAGCTGTACAATGGCAGCGTTGCCTGTGTCTGAGTGTTTAATCACACTTTTACGTATGGACACAGCACTGAATGAAGAGACCTTCAGAGGGACTCACAGGAAAAAAGGACTTTGGCTTGCTTTTGATTCAGTTCCATTTAGTGTTACATTCCTTCTGTTGCCTATGAGCCCTACAAGTGCTTTAGCTATTTATAAATTAGCTTATATCATGAGGGGGGAAAAAAGACAAGAAAAAATGCTGCAGTGATAAAATCCAGCTTTTCTGAGTCCACTTCATCACTACCAACAGATTTTTTTCTGTTTATGTTTAACTTAGGCCCTCTAACTTCTCAAGAGATTTTGTGGTCCTGATTTAATTTAAAAGTTGTTGGTTTTTCATTTCTTCGCTAATTAAGTTTCATTAATAGTTTTATTATTATATGTTTTGGATTATTCGTATGGAATTTATAATTTACAAAGTATCATTATATGTAAAAATTACTTGAGAGTAGACTATTCCTAATGTATTGGAACTTATTTTTAAGGAGGCACTATGAACATCCAGTATATTGGAAGCATGGTTGATAATTACCTGAATTTTCAAAATTCTAAAACTACAGTTTTTTTCCATTAAGCAAAATAAAAAAAGTGATTTTAGAGAGTATGCTGTGTTGGAATTTCAGTAAAGTAATTGGTATAATGCCCTCTAACATCTAATTTTGGAGCATTCCAATTCAAAATAGCATGATGAGTTAACACATAACAATTATATATGCATGGACCCACATACACAGAAAACCACAAAGGCATATCTAGATTAGAAAAAAACATATAAACAGTACAATTCACAATTGCCAAGATTAATCAACATAGGTGCCCACTGGCTGATGGGTGAATAAAGAACATATGGCATATACACGGGTGCCAAAAATATATGTACACATTTTAAGTGATCTTTTTTGGAAGTAAAATTGATCATTCACAAAAAATGTACAAATTTCAGGTAAAATGGATGGGTGTAGCATGTGCAGGTATACTTGATCAGTAATGATACCTTCAATTCAACTTCAAAAAATAAAATGTAGATAACATCCCTTAAAATGTGTGTACATGTTTGGCACCCTCTGTATACACCAATGAATATCAATGAGCCTTAAAATGGAATGAAATAATGCAGCAGTGTGGATGGAACCGAAAGCCATTATCCTAAGTGAATGAAGTATCTCAGGAATAGAAAAACAAATGCCATGTATACTTACTTGTAAATGAGAGCTAAATGATAAGTATACATAATCATATAGAGTGGAAAGTGGAGTTTGGAGAGTCAGAAGGGGAGAGGTTGGGAGAGGGTGAGGGATAAACAATTATCTACTGGGTACCATGTACAAGTGCTCAGGGGACAGGTGCACTAAAAACTGTGATGTCACCAATATGCAATTCATTTGTGTAACAAAAGAGCCACTTGTACCCTCTAAATCTATTGAAATAAAAAAATAAAAAACAGATAAGCATCTCTAATGTAATCAAACTATCAAAGAGTAAACAAGCTGAAATCAGAGGTATGTTAAGCCTGTACACCTGCCCAGGCAATGTTATGTAGGGTTTTGCTCTTGCAGAGTAAAGGAAACTGTAAGTATTCCGTGTGAAATGGGAATAGGGTATAGGGAGGATGGGGAGAATAATGGGAGTTGAAGTACTGCTTAAATTTGCAGACTGAGCACCAGCTGTCTTCAACTGAAGGAGTGCTGATTCTGCATCCTTACCCACAGATTTTATTGAAGCTGATCAGAAGAAAATGGAAAGCCTTATAATCATGACAGAGATGGTACTACAGGGGTTATGCAATTTTTTCTGTAATATACCTAACATTATCTCACGCAGAAGCCTCAAATCTCAATTGAGTCTGGATATCTGTTTAGAGGATCAAAGGTCCAGATTAAGATTATAGTGGTGAAGGAAAACTTTCCCTTTCTCTTAAAATTTGCTGAAAGATTAACTCACAATTAATGCAGATTTTATTAAGAGGAATAGATTTTTATTTATTTATTTATTTATTTATTTATTGCAGTTTTTGGCCAGGGCTGGGTTTGAACCCACCACCCCCGGAATATGGGGCCAGTGCCCTACTCCTTTGAGCCACAGGCACTGCCCAAGAGGAAGAGATTTACTTACCATGCGCAGGGGGAGAACCACAGAATGATTACCCAATATCCTAATTGGATCCAGATATTTTTATCCACAAATTTTAGAGGTGGGGGAGAGATGAGGAATATAGGTAATTCTGTTTAGGAGCAATAGGTTGCTAGGGAAGATGAATGGTTGGGAGAAACAGATAAGCTAGTAAATGATTCTCTTCGACAAGTAAATTAATTGGACTTGGGAGGGGCAAGATGGCCAACTGGAAGCAGCTTCAGACAGAGGCTCCTGTCCAAAAGGAAAGATAACCTCGAGAAACTGCCCAATTGAGCTGAAGACTGGGAGCCCAGCGGAGAGAGAGAAGTGATAACTGCAGGTCACCTTTGAGGCAAGCTGAGACTTCAAGAAATCAAGCTTCAGGCAGAAAAACTGAACTAAAGTTTTCTGCCATTCTGAACTTCCAGGACACCCTTCCCCCCATACCTGACGTACCAGAAGCCTGACCTCTGCTGAAACTGAGGGACGAGGACTTGAGCAGCACCCACCGTCCCTATCTGCTAGACCAGGCAGCCCACCAGGTAAGAAATTCCGGGGCTCCCCCAGTGCCCTGGCCAGGGACTGTGCTGGGACCCCTCCCCCCCCCCCCCCGCACAGCCCCGATTGGCACCCTGCCAGGCCTTGGCCCGCTACCAGCAGTGGCCAGGAAGTCCGCCAGGACTCCCGCCTAGCACTGATCTGTGCCCCGCCCAGCCTCAGCCCACCACCCGCCTGGACCCCCGCCTGGCTCTGATCCGTACCCCAGGCCCCCTGCTCACAGCAGCCAGGAAATCCACTCCACAGGAACCCCTGCATGGCCCTGACTGGTGCCCCGCCAGGCCTTGACCTGAAGCCTGCTATGGCCAGGGACTCCGCCGGGACCCCCACAGGGCTCTGATCTGCGTCTTCCAGGATTCGGCCCTCTGCTTGCAGCAGCCAGGGTCTCCGCTGGGCGTTGGCTTGCTGCCTGGCCTGCTGTGGCCAGGGATTCCACTGGGACCCCCACACCAGGCCTCCGCCTGCCACCCACACCAGCCAGTGACTCTTCCAGGAACCTACCAGGCCTCCGCCTGCCTACCCAGGCCAGGAACTTGGGGAGCCAAACAACCCGCCTCCTCCCGTGCCCTCTCTGCCTCCACACTGGCCCTGCCCATCTGGCCAGGGACTCAGGTTGCTGCACGACCTGTGCCCACCCTCTGGAGCCCTCCTCCCAGCCAGAGACTGCTGGAGGCACAGGTTCCCTTTGCAAAGGCCACCAGGTGCCCCATCACATGCCCTGCTGCTTGATCTGGGCGTGCCACATGCTGGAGCTGCTCCCACAGCCAGAACTCCCTGGCTGGGGCAGTCCCAGAGGAGCTAAACAGGGTTACTTCCTACAAAGATCCAGCAAAAACAAACGGTTCCTGCCAGGGTCTGATCTGGGAGAGAAATCTCCCCAACTCTGAGGACGGTCATAGGCAACAGTGAAAAATAATCATGAGGCGGAATCAACAGAAAAACTCTGACAATATGAATAATCAGAGTAGATCAACTCCCCCAAGCAATGACAAGGTAGATACAGCACAAGATCCCTTGCATAAGCAAATGGCTGAGATGTCAGAAATAGAATTCAGAGTCTGGATAGCAAATAAGATCAGCACAATGGAGGAAAAGATGGAATTAGAATTTCAAGCAGGAATCCAAAAGATGTCTCAAGAATTCAATGAATTCAAAAACAAAATGACCAAAGATTTTGACACATCGAGACAAGAAGTTGCAGCCCTCAGAGATCTGAGAAATACAGTAGAATCCATCAGTAACAAAATGGACCAAGCAGAAGAAAGGATTTCTGACATGGAAGACAAAGCTTTCGAATGGACCCAAATTTCCAAAGAGGAAGAGAAATGGGAGGTGAAAATGGATCATTCTCTCAGACAGCTCTGGGATAACTCGAAGAAAACCAATATTTATCTTATAGGGTTACCTGAAAACGATGAAGTGGTGTCACAAGGCACAGAGTCTCTTCTTTATGAGATTATGAAAGAAAACATTTCAGATATGCCAAGAGATTCTGAAATTCAGATAGCAGACAGTTTCAGAACCCCAGCACGACTCAACCCAAATAAGACATCCCCCAGGAACATCATAATTAACTTCACTAAAGTTAACATGAAGGAGAAAATTCTGTAAGCAGCCAGATGTAAGAAATCCATTACCTACAAGGGGAAGAATATTAGAATAACTGCAGATCTCTCTGATCAAACCTTTCAAGCTAGAAGAGAATGATCATTGACTTTTAATCTCCTAAAAGAAAAGAACTTTCAACCCAGGATCCTGTACCCAGCTAAACTGAGTTTCATTTATGATGGAGAAATTAAATGCTTAAATGACATCCACATGTTGAAGAAATTTGCTATAACTAAATCAGCTCTCCAGGATATTCTCAGACCTATCCTCCATAATGACCAGTGTAATCCTCCATCACAAAAGTAAACTCACTCAAAAACTTTTTATCACATTCCAACTTCCACAGTGAAGAAAGGATTAAAAATGTCCACTGGACTTTCTAAAGATTTAGCATTGTTTTCAATTAATGTGAATGGTTTAAATTGTCCTCTAAAGAGGCATAGGTTGGCTGACTGGATACAAAAACTCAGGCCAGATATCTGCTGCATGCAAGAATCTCATCTTACCCTAACAGATAAATTTAGACTGAAGGTGAAGGGATGGTCATCTATATTCCAGGCAAATGGAAAACAGAAAAAAGCAGGTGTTGCAATCTTATTTGCAGATACAGTAGCCTTTAAACCAACCAAAGTAAAGAAGGATAAAGACGGACATTTCATATTTGTTAAAGGTACTACTTAATATGATGAGTTTTCAATTATTAATATTTATGCACCCAACCAGAATGCACCTCAATTTATAAGAAAAACTTTAATAGACATGAGTAACTTGATTTCTTCCAGCTCCATAGTAGTTGGAGATTTTAGTACTCCTTTAACAGTGTTGGATAGATCCTCCAAAAACAAGCTAAGTAAAGAAATTTTAGCTTTAAACTTAACCATTCAACAACTGCATTTAACAGACATCTATAGAACATTTCATCCTAATAAAATTGAATACACATTCTTCTCATCAGTCCATGGAACATACTCCAAAATTGATCACATCTTAGGTCACAAGTCTAACCTCAGCAAATTTAAAAGAATAGAAATTATTCTTTG
>CAUYRH010005664.1:0-15796 GCA_963574655.1 Perodicticus potto
AGCTATAAATTAGCTTCATATTAGGGCTGAGTACATTGGATACTTTTTCTTCCATTCTTGAGATACTTTGCTAAGAAGAATATGTTCCAGCCCCATCCATGTAAACATGAAAGAGGTAAAGTCTCCATCTTTCTTTAAGGCTGCACAATATTCCATGGTATACATGTACCACAATTTATTAATCCATTCATGGGTCAATGGGCACTTGGGCTTCTTCCATGACTTAGCAATTATGAATTGGGCTGCAATAAACATTCTGGTACAAATATCTTTGTTATAAAGTGATTTTTGGTCTTCTGGATATATACCTAGTAGGGCAATTGTAGGATCAAATGGCAGGTCTATTTTTAGATGTCTAAGTATTCTCCAAACATCCTTCCAAAAGGAACATATTAGTTTTCATTCCCACCAGCAATGTAGAAGTGTTCCCTTTTCTCAACATCCATGCCAACATCTCTGATTTGGGGATTTTGTGATGTGGGCTAAAAATAAAATAATTTTTATATATTTGATCTGTGTCCTGCAACCTTGCCAAGCTCACCTATTAGTTCTAAGAGCGTTTTTTAAATATATAGATTCCATCAGATTTCCTACATAGATAATCATACTGTCTGCAAGTTCACCAGGCTTGACCTTGGACCAGGCTGAAGTCAGTAGAAGGACACCGCTGCCTGCAGCATGAGACTGGGAAAAAGAGAGAACACAGAGGATGCAAGCCGAGGCCTGCTCAGGAAGACTGGAAAACCCAAAGCAAGGGGTCATCCGAGAAGAGGGACATGTGGCAAGAGCCCAGATCTCGCAGAGACACATCTGAGCTGGAGAGAAAGGAGAGATGGCCAGGCTGAGCAGAGGCGCAGCTGGGGGTAGAACAGGACACCACCCTGAAGCTGGACACCAGCCCTGGTCCCCCCACGCCTTGACCCGCACCAGATGACCTGCCTTGTGCCTTGATTCATTACAGCAAATTTCCTGTCCAGACTTTTTCCTTTTAGCTTGAATGTCCCAAACATCCTCTCATCCATTCATTCAACAACCATCTGTTAAAGCTGTGTGTGTCCAGACCAGAGCTAGGCGTGAGGGAAGCAAAAATTAAGACTAAGCCAATGACCATAAACGCCTTTACAGAGCTCAGAGTCTAGTGAGGGACACAGACAAACACACGTAAAATTATGGGACAATGAGACTAACCACATAGGAAAGTGATGTAGAAAGGTCAACGAAGTTAAGAATAGCAACACTAACTCTAGCTGGGTGAGTCAAAAATAAGTCCTTTAACTATATTTTCTATCATAATAAAAAGTGAGTTCTTCAGGGAGAGGGGAAGCGATGGGTAAAAGGGTGCTGCCTCCATTTATTTCTGTAACTAACTAAGGGCCTGGCACATAGTCACAGTTAACAATGGTTCTGAAACTGACTGACCTCAGCTTTTCAGTTTTCTCTATTCTCATCTATTTTGCATGATGCTGCCAATTCTCTCCCAAAGCGTAACTCTCCAGGGGTGAGCTGTCAACTACATACACCAAAGCACTCACAGAATTAGGAACATCCTCAAGAGCCCTGTGGATCTCTTGGGATTTTTTTATCCTGTTTTGTTTCTGGTGGCTAGCAACAAAAAACAGCTGTGGCTCATGAAAGTAAGAATGTTTTGAATTGGAAGGCTATGGGAAGTTCAGAGAATAGAAATGGAAGGACCAGGCTTCCAAATGCACAGGGCTCAGCACAGTTCTGGGATGGGGACAGCTTGGCCTGTGCCCTCGGTGCAGCACCGGGAAGCCCAGTGTGGCCACACTTCCAGTTTCTCCTCTGCATCAAAAATTCCAGAGAGAAAATAAGGGATGGGCCTGGCTTGGGTCCTGTCCTTACTCATCAGTCAACAGAGATGGAAGCGGGTCAGGATGACTTGAATGACAGTCCCACCAGACATCTACCTGATGGGGAAAGATGGCCTCCAACACAAAACTGGACAGGTGCGACCAGAAGATTCGGTGACACCAGGCAGAAAGGAGCAAAAACAAACAATGAAGTGAAAAAATAGAAGAAACCAAAAAAGTTCTGGACCACTAAAATAGTCAAAAATCTCCAAACATGGGTACTAGTGAATTTTAAGTCTCATCTGACACTTTCTTTTTTTACATGCCCTTGCTACACTCAGACTGTCCCCTTTCCATTGCAAGAACCATCTAGCTCAGTGATTTTCAACCAGTGTGCCACGGCACACCAGTGTGCTATGAGAGTATCTTGGATGTGCCGTGAAAAAAATTCTTTTTTTTTTTCAGTTTTTGGCCGGGGCTGTGTTTAAACCTGCCACCTCCAGCATATAAGGCCGGCACCTTACTCCTTTGAGCCACAAGTGCAGCAAAAAAAAATTTTCTTTTCTTGAGACAGAGTCTCACTTTGTCACCCTGGATAGAGTACCATGGCATCATAGCTCACAAAAACTTCATACTCTTGGGTTCAAGAGATCCTATTGCCACAACCTCCCAAATAGTTGGAAGTACAGGTGGCCACAACAACACCTAGCTCTTTTTTAGAGACGGGAATCTCACTCTTGCTCAGGCTGGTCTCGAACTCATGAGCTCAAGCAATCCACCTACCTGAGCCTCCCACAGTGCTAGGAATACAGGCATGAGCCACTGTGCCTAACCCAGGGAACATTTTAAAAGATCAAATTATTTTCAAAAGAAATTCAGAGGTCACTAAGTATATTCTCTTTTTTTGATCAACATAATTTAAGTGTGCCACAGAAGTTTAACTATAGGTTTAAGTGTGCCGTGAGATGAAAAAGGTTGAAAACACTGATCCAGCTCGTGTATCTGCAGGCATTGTTTCCACAGGCATTGTTTCCACACATCCCTCTCCTTAGATCTTTGTGTAGCTGGCACCTCCTGCTCACTCTCGGTCAGCCAGCTCAGGTGACTCCCTGGGGCAGCATGCTAGAGGATGGTGAAGCCGCCCACTCCTGCAGAGTGGCCAGGTGCTGTCCTCTCTTCTGCATCCCCACCCCTAACTGAGGCCCTGCCTCCATGTCGGTGCCCAGGGAGAGAGCTGAGAAGAGAAGGTGGCCACACACAAGCCACAAAGGTGGTGTTTCCACTTATGCCCACTTGTGCCACAGTCAGACCCGTTAACTTCATTTGAAAATGACCAGCCTCTAAAACTCGTACATGGCACTCATTTCTGTAATTGTACATTCTAGTTACTGATCAAATTCCAGTGCTAAGAGTAGCCAGTGTGCCCAACATGTGTGGGATAAATGCATGGGAGACAGCCTGGAGAGAAGATGTGCCATCTAACCAGAGTCTAGGGACTTGGTTTTGAATATCTGCTTTGCTGCTGACTTGCCCTATAACCTGGTGCCTCCCTGAGGTTCCACTCCCTCGAGAATGAAATGAGGGGCCCTCACCCTGAGGACTCTCTGGCAGGAGGACAGAGGTCCTGGAGCCAGATACACCTGGGTTAAAGAATGCCTCCCCCCCCCTTACTAGCCTTGTGAGTTAAATAATGACCTAATTCAGTCCTTCCCAAGCTCCACTGATCATCAGAAGTTCCTGGTTAATTCTCAGAAATTACAATATTATGACCCCAGAAATGTTGATTCAGGAGGTCTGGAATGAAACCCATTTTCAATAAAGCTCAGGGTGATTGTGATGATCAATCAGGCTTGGCAGCCACTCCCTCAGTTGATTTGTGCCTCAATTTTTTCATCTGTAAAATGGGAATAGCAACAGGGTTTTCCTTGGGTGATTGCCATGAAATAATGTGTGCACATTTCTTGAGCACTCCTGTGGTCAGTTGATAAGTGGGTCCATTGGCCACTTGGTCAGCAGGGTTGCCTGAGTGCTTGTCCTAAAAGGCACTATGTCAGGTACTGGACCCAGAGGGACGTCTATGGCAGGTGGAGACCAGGTGCCAGAGCAGAGAAAATAGCACACAAGGGATAACTTCTGGTTCTGATTCTCATTCTCTGGGTTTGCCACTAAAGCAGGCTTTGAGTACAGCCAGACTGTAGGGACCCCACAACACACAGTGGATGTGGAGAACAGATGGGGTTGGAGAGGCAGAGATCAGGTCTCATCCTGACCGGGTGCCTGTTGGCACCAGGGACTATGTAGAAGATGCACTGGGAGCTCGGTGTCAGGTGATTGGGAAGCTAGAGGCTGAGCAGGTGGCACAGCTGGAGGGCAAGGGAAATGGACACGGCCTCCATTCCACTGTCACCCCCACACTGAGTGAGCCAAGCTCTGGTGAAGGTGTGAGGTCACTTGGGATCATTTTGTCCAGATGATGCAGTACAGCAGTGGTAATTTAGAGGTTGACAGACTCAAGACAGCTCTTAGTAAGAAAAGAACAAGTGATCCCATTACATTGTAGGCAAGAGACTTGAACAGAAGCTTCTTAGAAGAAGACAGGCACATGGCCTACAGACACATGAAAAAATGCTCATCATCTTTAATCATCAGACAAATGCAAATCAAAACCACTCTGAGATATCACCTAACTCCTCTAAGAGTAGCCCACATAACAAAATCCCAAAACTACAGATGTTGGTGTGGATATGAAGAAAAGAGAACACTTCTGCACTGCTGGTAGGAATGCAAACTAACACATCTTTTGGAAAGATGTTTGGAGAACACTGAGGGAACTAAAAGTAGACCTGCCATTCGATCCTGCAATTCCTCTACTAGGTATATATCCAGAAGACCAAAAATCATTTTACAACAAAGATATTTGCACCAAACTGTTTAATGCAGCCCAATTCATAATTGTCAAGTCATGGAAGAAGCCCAAGTGCCCATCAACCCATGAATGGATTAATAAAACTTTGGTACATGTATACCATGGAATATTATGCAGCCTTTAAAAAAAGATAGAGACTTTACCTCTTTTATGTTTACCTGGATGGACCTGAGACATATTCTTCTTAGTAAAGTATCTCAAGAATGGAAGAAAAAGTGTCCAGTGTACTCAGTACTATTAAGAAACCAATATATAATCAGCCACACTTTCGTACAAAAGATAAAACACAACTATAGCCCAGGATGAAGGAGGGAAGAGGAGGGTAAGGAGAGGGCAGGGGAGAGGCCAGGTGGAGGGAGAGTAATCGGTGGGACTTCACCTATGGTGCACATTGCAAGGGTACATGTCAAATCAATTAAAGAGTACAAATGTCTTAACACAATAATTAAGTAAGTGAGGTGAAGGCTATGTTAAGCAGTGTGATGTAAGCATTCCATATTGTATATAAAATCCTCACATTGTACCCCATAAATACACTAATGTACACAGTTATGATTTAATTTTAAAAAAAAAAAAAAAGACAGCTCTGCTCAGAACCCTCAGCTTCCTGGAAGAGCTAAACCACCACGTCCCTGGTTCCTACAGGCTGTGTATAAGGAAGGAAAGGTACGAATCTGGGGTGCGGGCTGGAAACTGACTTGGTAGAGTTTGGAAGAATTCAGAAAAATAAGGATTTCTTCAAGAGGGAAAATGAGCTATGAAAAGATAAGAATGAGACATTTTTAAAAAGCATGATTAAGCTCTGGGTTGCTCTATTTTAAAAAATTTTCTAAGTCAAGGTGATGGATCAGAAGCCAGTTCAAGGCACCAAATTCTGAGCATTCAGGCAGCGAGATGGACCAGCAAGAGCTCAAGTTTCCCTGGAGGGCATAAAGTTTAGAGAAGGACAGGCAGCTGATCTGAGGTCCTGCAAAGGGCCAGAGGTACCTGTCCAGCTGGTGGTGAGCAGAAAAGACGCCTGGAGTTACCCTACTCGGGACCTGAGGGCTTTAGGAATTATTTGCCTGCGGGGCGCAGTGGCTCACCCCTGTAATCCTAGCACTCGGGAGGCCGAGGTGGGTCAGGAGCTTGATCCAGTCTGAGCAAAAGCGAGACCCTGTCTTTACTAAAAAGAGAAAACCTGTAGGTTCAGTGAGCTGTTACTGGACAAAAGAGGTGGGAAGGAGGGAGAAAGGAGAAGGGCGGGAAAGGGAGGGGAGGGAACACGGAGGTGGGACGATCAAGACGTAATCCCAAAGCCTCCACCCTGGGTCTTGCACGCTGCACTCCTGCACTCAGGATGGCTTCATGCCCCTGTAGCAGCCTTGTGTCAACCAGTGACTCTGTGCCAGGGGCAGAGGACATGGCAGCACTGGAGATGACCACTGCTCTATGTCAGCATTAGGTCCAGGAGAGAGGGGTCAAGTTCAGCCATATCTTCACTCCACCAAACAGCAACCCCATGATACTACAGTCTGAGACAAAAGTCTTCTCTGCGCTGACTTTTATTACGGATTAACGCTATAGGAAGGTTTTTCCCCCTTACAAAAACTTAAAGGCTGTTCTTGATGGAAAAGAAAATACAATGGGCCACAATATGGAGGGAGCTTAGCCAAGATGAAAAGGAGAGGAAGATGCAGGGAGAGGCTGGAGGTGGCCGAGGCCAGAGAGCCTTTCCTGGGAGCATGGTGCCCAGCGCAGCACAAACTCACACGCGTCTTTATACCTGCAGTTACCTATATTCGTGCTTCACTTTGCTCATCCAGGAAAAGTAATAATAAGAGTACCTCTTCCCGTAGTGGTCACGAAAAGCAAATGGATTAATGTGTGTGAGAACTCAGGACAAAGAACGTGGTGTGCAGTAACACTCACCGGGTTTCCGTGGCCTTTGTACACTTTCCCTCTGCTGATCTTCAGAGGAAAAGGGATTCCAGGAGAGATGCCAAATTATTAATTTCTGTGACCTCCTGTCCTCCCATCCCACCCCATCCAAGCTTGTAGATCAGAGCTTAGAAATGACTCGGGCATTCACCCTGAACTCAGAACATTTCTGGCAGAATTTTTTTGCTCCAAGGAGCTGCCAATTAATTATACGGAACGTGCCTCCCTCTGAGCCAGAAATGTCACAGCTCAGATTTTCTTTAAGGAGACGGACCAAGAGGCCCGTTTCCCTGAACATGCTGAGGAAGCTGACAAAATGCAGAATCAATGTGCAGCCATGTGGAAGGGGAGGAAGAAGAGGAAAGGGGAGGAAGAACAAAACCTACAAAGGGCGTCCAGATTCATCTTAGCAACACACAGAATCAAAAGCTGCACACAGTTCAGGGCCACCCAGCCCCGTCTGTCTGTCTTCACTGTCATGAGGGGCCTGTGAGGCCACGGCTGGGCATAGAGGCGGGGGCACCACGTTTCACCTGTTCTGTTCTCTCTCCTCCCAAGTCTGATAGGTCAGCCAGCGCAGTTAACTTTATCCAACCCTGAGTGGGCCCGTGATTTCATATCAACCGATGACTCAGGTAAGGAAACCTCCCGTCGGCAGGAAGGGTGCAGACAGCCTCGGGACTCCAAGGCCGGGGCAGATGGTCCCAGCAGGGACTTGACAGGGGAAGGATAAAGTCAGCATCCACCAACCAAAAATGTCCAAAATGCTGGCCTGCTGCAGCAGAAAGGCGCCTCTCGCTGCTCCCTGATCCCCGTCCCCACCTGCAGACCCAGCTTTGCTTTGTCCCTGCATCATCCCTCCCTGTTGCCAGTCGAGCGTCCCCAGCCTCCCACCAGCCCTGCCGTCCGAAAGTGTCTGCCCGCAGCCCCTCTCTGGGTCATCTGCCATGTATTTGCTCAGTGTCAGCATCTCTGTGTGTGTGTTGCATTTTCAAAATCTAGAAAATGGATGGTTTAACTGGTCAATATAGTGCCATATGGAGCAAACTGGCTGGGAAGAGCTGTTACAATAGGCTACTGCGCAGAGAAGCTCAAGACAGCTGCTTTGGGGGAGTGAGGGGGCTTCAAGCCCACAGTTCTGTCATTTATAGAAACATCATATTAAAAAGAAAATCTGTGTTGACCCTCAGTGGCCAACATACTCATTTACAATTCCAGATTCTTTTTTTTTTTTATTGTTGGGGATTCATTGAGGGTACAAAAACCCAAGTTGCACTGATTCACTTCCAGATTCTCATGCCTTGCGTCTGTGGGTCTGGGCAGGCACGTCAGATGTAAGGGGATTGTAAGCGATATCAGAAGGGTGGGAGGGACCCAAAGAGCAGCCAGCTCGTGAACATATGGAAACTCCGGCAGGAACATTTTGCACTTCATGAATCCAGACCTGTTAGCAAGTGGAGCGAGAGTTTGTCACAGGCATTTACAAATGGTTCCTTTCATTTAAAATGTTCTTTCTTATCGGCAATTCACAGGAGGAGTTCCTCGTCTACTCCAACAGACCGGAGCAGCCCCTCATGTGAAGTCAGCAATCGACCACTGGGCAGGGGTGGGCTGGACCACCCAGGCTCCCCCCAGGGGCTCCCGTCCGGCTCCCACACTGGCAGGCCCTGTGCTGGCTGGAGTCCTGGGATCTGGATTGGGGCCGCTAAGAGGCTTCACCCTATCTGCCGTTACTGGTCATTTGACCGTGGTATTGAGGGCAAGGGCCTCCTCCCCACCCCAGTGTGGTCTCCATGGCAACTGATCACAGCATTACACCCATCTGGAGGGAGAAGCACATTTCTAGGTGGGCGATAGAGTAGGTGGCTTGAGAAAAATGTCCAGATCTTGTTAAACTCTTTTGTGGCCTTGGGAATCTCACTTAAACTTCAGCTCTCTCTCTACAAAAAGGAGCTAGAGCTGTGCACACAGTGGGCACACGGTTTTCTGTGAAGAGTGTCAGAGCAGTCTAGGATAGTACGTATCTACTGACAGATAAAATAGCTTCAGTTTCTCAAATTGGCTCCAGACTTAGTAATGATAGCAAATGAGATCATCTCTGTGACCTGACAACTAGCTTCAACTTATCCCATTATTCAACTTAGCTCTTTAATCTTAAACAAGAGAGGGCTAAAATTACAACTTGCGCGGAGTTGCTCAGTGGCTAATACTATTGTGTGGGTCACCCCTTTTCCTTCCTGGGGTGGTAAATCCCTATACTTTTATGGTGTGACTCTGATGCTGCATTAGCGCTCCTGTGTTCCCCGGGGTGAGCAGCCACGGTGGCCCTCGTGACTCAGCTTCCTGTGCACCTGGTCTCAAGTTTGATCCCTCAGGGAGCTGGCCTGAGGGAAACGGCATCCCTTTCATGAGATCAGCCTGGTTTCCCCTATCGTGAGGGGCAGCCACCCAGACCTGCCGGGCCGCTGTGACCAGCTGAGCCCAAGTCTGCCCTGAGTTCCAAGACAACACATCTCGCCTGGCTGAGCTGGCCTCACATTCCTGTCTTGATCTACTGGCCCAGAGCCTGCCCCTCTCATGACAGGGGCAGAAGGCTGCTGCCAAGGACACAGGGCTGGCTGCTATCACTCCGCAAATGGAGAAGAAAGGTATCCTCTTCCAGACTGGGCGGGGAGGTGAGCACCTGCTGGGTGACCTGGCAGATGTCTCAGTGAGTGCCCAGGGCCCTTGCTGCTCTCAGCTGCTGAACAGAGCTCCTATCCAGAGCCCCAGCCCAGCTCAGTCCAAGAGGGAAAACCAGAGTCTAGAACACCTCACTAAAGTGGAGCTTGAGGGAGCAGGCCAGACTCTACAACAGGCTAGGAATCAATGTGCAAACTGTATCCACCCTGGTAAGAAATAGCTGAAAGAGTCCATGTGTGATTTGGATTTTATCTCATGCCCCTCTGAGTAAAATCAAAATGAGATTTTACTCTGGTTTCTCTCTCCGATTTTACTCTCTCTGTCTTACAGCAGAAGGGGGAAACCTGAATGGGCTTGACAGATATACGTGAACGGCCCAGGATTTGGCATAATGTTCAGAAGATCGATTGCATGCAGTGCCTTGAAAATGTTCATTTATGGGGTGGAACTGCCTTATTTCAGAATATATGGTGCTTGAGGGCTCACAATTATCTGCAAGAAAAAAAAACCAGAAATAAGATGTCAACAATATCATTTTTGAAACCCATATTGATGACTGTGAAAAACTCTTTGGCATCAATAAAACTTGAGTGATTGCCTTTCCCAATTGTCCAAAATGAGAAGCAGACTCAAACAGGCACATTTCTGCCAAGGGAGATTTCTTTTAATTGCCCCTGAGCCTCATTGGCTGCAGGGTTTAGTAAACAACCAGAGCCTTGGATGTCTCTGAAATGACCACATGGTCCATGCTCGCGTTAACAGGCATCTGCATGCACCCACCCCAAATGGTCACCTAGGAAGAGAAAGGGCCCAGCTGACTTGGAAAAGTGGTGATTGGACTTGCTGGGGGAAAATACGGGCAGTGCACAGGACAGATAACAAATGTCTGCCAAAAGCTTTATCAGGCCGGACCCGGCTTGCTAAGAGGTCCTCGGCCTCTGTGTTTGGATAAACGGGGTTTGAATGACTCAAAGCGACTTGCCTTCTTAAACCACACAGAATTCTTCTTTGCACAATAAAACCTCAAGACTTCTAAATCTCAGTGAAGTAAAGAAGGCAGGTCCCTTAGGACGTAAATAGGAAGAGAAGGAAGCAGCAGCCAAGAGCATTATTTCCATCATATGCAGAACTGCTTCCCTGTCCTCATACCCGTCGCAGCCTGTAAAGGAGGTTAAAGGTCCAGTTAACCCACCAAGATGAAAAATCTGAGGCCAAGAGGTATCTGCCTGCAGCTAGGCTGACCAGGCCAGAGGACAGCGTGTGTTCCCTCTGAACTGCGACAAGGTTGCCATGCCTTCCGGGCTTAAACCCAAGGAGGCAAAGAAAATTTCCAAAAGGCTGTACTTTCAAAGTGCAGAAAGTGAAGGGAACAAATTGATGTTCAATCTCCCTGAAGGTTTTCAAGATTATTAGATTATCATTTCACGACAAGAACATTCTGACATGATGTAGTAGTTGGACTACAGAGAGGAAGGCTGAACCAAAGCAAATTTGTTAAGTCTGGATGCCGGGAGACCATTTCTCTTCTCCCAACTTGACTGTTTTCTTCCCCCTATTGATTCATTGCGTCTATTAAAGCCTAACACTCTTACCATATGCCTGCCCTTTTTCTCTTTATCTTCCCAAGTCCCCTTATGGGGATCAACTGTTGGTCAAACACGCTAATGAGCCGGACTGTCCTGGTGAAACCCCATGGGGACAATTACAGACTTTGGCCCCCAGCAATATGCTCACTCCTCTCCTCAGTCCCCTTCTCTGTCACTCTGGGTGGTGAGTCTTTGCCATCAACTGACACTGAGCAGGGCTCTGCCCCTCACTGGTACTGAGAGCTTAAGCAACGAACAACTTTCTGAGGCTGTTTTCTCCTATGGGAAACAAAACCCACCTGTGAGAATTAAACATGTGATAGTTAATAATAATAATGCCATTAGCCTGCAAGCCCTGATCTCCATCACAGGAGCTCATAAAAGCAAAGAACTCTCTCTGGTTTCCCTGTGCTGGTAGGTAGGCCTGGAACCCCCAAGGGGCTCATTTTGCACCAAACTTGACCCCAAAATACTGCAAAAAAGGCCCCAGAAGGGCCCAGCTCCATCTGAGGGAGCCTGTCTAGACAAAACAACGGCACCCTTTCCAAATAAGTAGAAATATGGGACAGGCTGGCATGCTTTTGTTTAAAATCAAATCTCTTTTTAAGATTACTATTGTTTTCTTAAATTCACTTTCCTTCCTTTGCTTCCTGTACACACAGAGAGTTCACACTCACATGCTCGAAACACATCACAACACAGATATGCATGATGTCACCCGAGGACCCCTGTGCAGGGGAATTCCACGTCGGAGCCGTGCCGCTGTGGGAAGCCGCTGCCAACCCAGAGCCACCGTGCTGCCCGCTCATGGCGCCCTGTCCTGCTGTCCTTAGCTTGTGCACACATGCGTCTGGCTGAAGGGAGGCCCTGCTGGCAGAGGAAAGAGAGGGAAGGGAAGAACAGAAGGGCCCGACACTGATGTGCTTTCCAGATGGAGATTTAAATTGTTCTGAATTGTCTGAAACAACACTGCTCTGACTGTTTTCATATTTTTAATTCTAATTGATAGAAGACTGCTCAATGATATTCCATAAAGGTATAAAGTTACCCTGGAAAGAGAAAAAATATGGGAGAGTATAAATAAATGTATTCTGTTTGTAATTTTTGGATGGGAGGAGAGATCAGGAATGCTTTTATTCCTCTGTGTTCGCTTCTCCCTTTTAATTAAAATGAATCCTTCGCCTTCTTTTCCTGTGGCCACCGGTCTCTATGCTCCTGTATCACCTCTTCAGTGACAATGGTCCCTGCTCTCCTCTTCCTCCCGATAATTAACTAATCTCTGTTAACAGCCTTATTACTTACTTCACTTACCACAGTCACACAGTCACAACGTCGATTATTCCCCAGGTATTTGCATTTAGTGACGCTTCTAAAGTCACTCAACTACTTCTTGAAGACCTATAATGTTAAAGCCATAGGAAGGCTGCCAGTCTGGGAAAGAAAGAAAACTGAGCCCAGAAACCAGGTGACAGAGGAAGCTGTGGAGTCCGGGAGACCGGGCAGTGGTGGGTGGGAGCACCCAGCCAGTCATGGGCAGGAGCCTCAAGAGAGAATATATGGGGTGGTTTGGAAAGAAAGGGCAGGTGTCCCACTGAGTTCTGTGTGTGCAAGTAGAGCTGGGTGCCTGGGTTGGGTGGGGTTACTCTCATTCCCATATCGTGCCAGCTGGGGATAAGCCAGCGCTAAGGTCTCAGCCTGCTGCTCCAAGGACAAGTATAAGAGAAGAGCCCAAGGAGAAAAACCAAGGTACCTGGGCCTCCCAAGTGAGTCAGGGCTATGGGGCTAAGTCAGATGTTTTTCTCTCCCCCAGAGTTCGCAGTCTTGCAGGGAAGCCAGGACTGCTGCCTACAGCAAAGCCGTATGCAGAACAGCGCATGGCAGCCAGAGGCAACTGGGAGGGCTCGGGTTTGCCAAAAGCAGGTTGAGAGAGTCAGGGAAGAGGCCCGTGCAGGCTGTCTGGGGCATACCAAGAAGTTTGAAAGGTAGGTGAATGAGCAGGGCAGCCCCAGGCCTGAGGACCTCTGGGTCCTGGGCACTACGACCAGAGGAAGCATTTCATGGCAGGTGACTGGCGACACAGGGGACTCAGGAGACAACTGTGCAAAGGGGAAACAGAGGCAGAGCTGGCACCAGGTTGGGGGGCATCTCAAACACCTGCTGACCCTGGCAATGTGGATGCGAGCTACACAGAGTGGACACCAGCCAGAGCACTCTGCTGGTGTGTGTGTCCACAAGTGTGAGCCCCTGCAGAGAACCAACGGGTGGGGAGTGAGGGTGTCCGAAGAGTGTCCACGGCACGGCTGGCCTCTTGCCAGGATGCACTAGAAGTGTGAGGTACAGACGTCCTCTGGTGTGTGACCCAGGCAAACGAGAGAGAAATGACTTCTCAAAGACCCATCCACAGCTTTGCCCTTCACA
Organism: Perodicticus potto; assembly: GCA_963574655.1. Classification (NCBI taxonomy): domain Eukaryota; kingdom Metazoa; phylum Chordata; class Mammalia; order Primates; family Lorisidae; genus Perodicticus; species Perodicticus potto. The sequence goes on from CAUYRH010005664.1 coordinate 13,344, forward strand.
CGTGCTTTCCTGAGACCAGCGGGGATTCAGGCACAGAGAGACTCCCATGGGCTGGGGGTGTCCAGGTCGCTGAGAAACCCCACTGGCTCCAATTTCACCCTCATAAACTCGGCACATGTTCAGTCTTTGCACCAGTTACTCTCCGTAGCTGTGAAGCCATTTATCTTACTTTTCTGTGGCGGTAAAGCTGACCCAAAAAAGTAAAAACAAAAGAAAATAAACAGGGCCTTTCCCCTTATCGCTGAACACTGATGGGGAAAGGGGGTCACAAAGGCATTTCGGAGTCCTACCCTGCCCTGCCAGGTTAAGGTTCAGCAGCTGCTAATTTACCTTGGACAGTAGACTTCCAGCACCAGGGCAGAGGGACCACACACGCTTTGCGGCCATGCAGACCCCCTCCTCGGCACAGGGTCTTGGGGAAGGCTGCCCGATGGTGGGGGGAGCGTCACAGAGCTAGGAAACAACGTGCAGGGTGCCACCCAGCTCCACTCGGAGCCCAAGGTGCTTTTGCTGTGTTCTTTTCCTATGTCCCATTCTCCCTAGTCACAGCAAAAATTAAGCTCAAAGGGAGTAGAAATCTCCACCCAAGGGTAGCCCAGCTGCCGCTTGTAAATTTCCAGCCACAGGGACTTCAGTTCCTCCCAGGCAGAACCTGCCATCTTTGAACGTTCTATGCAGCTAAACTCCACCTCCCTCTGGCTTCTGCCCCTTAGTCCCTTTGGAAGGACAGAGAAGCAGTACAGCTTTGGGGTAGTTCCTAGTGATGGTGTAATGCCGCCAATGGAACAACTTTGGGGGGCACCCACAAAAGGGCAGACGGCAAACAAAGCTCCCAATTGCTGGAGACCTTGGAAGTAAGCCTCAGATACTTTCTGAACTTGGTCTCTGGGCTTTTCACATTCAATGCTGAACCCGTTGTGCCCTGAGTTGGTGCGCATTGCAGGAAATTCTCCCTTTCAATTTCAGCTTTTCTCCTCTTGGGCAAGCAGGCCAGCTATCACAAACTAGTGTGAAGAGCTTGTCTGGGAAGGATGATTTCCACACATTGAACTTGTTTTGCAGATGAAAGTGAACCATCAGAGAATTGTTCCTGTTTTTCTTCTGCTCCACCCCATCTGCAGTCACTCCTCCCAATCACAGAAAACCTAAATGGCAAAGCCACATGGTCCCTCTTCAGCCGTGCCTTCCCGATTCCTTTGATGCTATGGAGATGCGCCCTAAGTCATCATAACCCAGGCCTCCCTCTCCAAGTTGAAGGGTATTTATAGGAGTCTCAGCCATCTCTCACCTGCAGGAGCTAAATCTCCCCCTAGATGAGGACGGACACCCACCCTTCCTTTACTTCGGTCTAAAATGTGGTGGATTTTGTATGTATTTTTCCATCCATTATAGGAGTTGAGCTTTTTTCCCTATGTTTTGCAGATGACTCTTTCCCTATATAGGGAGGGGTCTTTCGGGTGCATTCCAAGAGGGAAGTTCTGTAAATATGTACCTTATCTACAAGCTTTCTCAGAACTTCTGCTTAATTTTTAATGGTGTTCTTATTTGACAAATGTATGTCTATTTATATTATCTTTGTTAATTGTACCTTTCATCAATAATGTCAGTTTCTTCCTCCTTGTTAATTCTTTTTTACTGTTGCTATTTGTTTTTTGCACTGAATGCTACTTTTGATGAAAGTGGTCTTTTTGGAAAGGGGTTGCATTCGGACCACTGGTGAAGGAGGGAAATTGTGCCTGGTTTTCTTTGGTTTGTTTCTATACCTTTTAGCTTTAAACATTTCATTTTATATTGACTAAAATTGAATTCTGTTTCTTAACCTAACCTGAGTGATTTAACATATACATATCTGGCTCTTGATTCTATCATCCTGTTTTAGGCTTTCTGCTTTGTTATGCTTTTGTTTCCTTTGTCTTTTCTTACGGACATTCGCTTTGTTTTTATTTTCTCCAGTGATTTGGAAGCATGTGTCCTGTGTCAAATTTACTTCTGGTATCCTTCAAGATTTTCCAAAACATACATCTTCCTTTGTTTTTTCCTAATTGTCAAATTTGAGAAAATTTAATGACTTTTGAACACACTCTCAGGTGAAAAATTTTTACACGCTTTCACTCATGTGCTTATGCCAGTTACAATTTTTATTAACTTACTATTTAAATGTCATGTAGCTTCTAATTTAATTTTTTTTTAATTTTTACACAAGTTTGACTGTTTATTTACAAGACTATTTAATATCTAGCTCTATTTGTGTGCCTAGAATAATCCTAACTACAACCCTTTTATGAGTTCCCTGTGACTAAATATTTGCCTTTATTTCTTTTTTTTTTTTTAATTTTTAATTATTTTTTATTGAGTCATAACTGTGTACAATGATTCAGGCTTGGAGTACAGTGTGCGGGCTTCCCATACAATCGGAGATATTTTTATCCACCTGATTAATGTAACATTCATGA
>CAUYRH010005665.1:0-11711 GCA_963574655.1 Perodicticus potto
TTTGTGAATGTTTTCTACCATTCTGTAGATTATTTATTCACTCTTGATTATTTCCTTTACTGTGCAGAAGCTTTTTAATTTAATAATTTCCATTTATTTATTTTCCATTTTCCTTTGTGGTCTTAGTCATGAATTTTTGCCTAGGCCAATGTCTAGAAAAGATTTTCCTATTTTTTTTTTTTTTTTTTTACTTGCTCGTGGCTTCATCCGTACACTGAAGTGTTTTATCCAGCTTTAATTAATTTTTTAAGTAGTGAGAGATAGGGGCCCTGCATGTGGCTATCCAGTTTTCCCAGCACTGTTTTTTGTTTGTTTGTTTGTTTTGAGACAGAGTTTCATTTTGTCACCCCCTAGTAGAGTGCCATGGTGTCATAGCTCACAGCAACCTCAGACTCTTGGAGCTCAAGCAATTCTCTTGCTTCAGCCTCCCAAGTAGCTGGGACTACAGCCACCGGCCACAACACCTGGGTATTTTTAGAGACAGGGCCTTGCTCTAGCTCAGGTTGGTCTCAAACTCATGAGCTCAGGTGATCTGCCTGCCTCAGCCTCCCAGAGTGCTGAGATTATAGGTGTGAGCCACTGCTCCCAGCGCCCTCAGCACTGTTTATCCTTTCCCCAATGTATGTTGTTGTCTGCTCAGTTGAAGATCTGTTAGTTATAGGTAGATGGTTTTATTTCTTAGTTCTTGATACTGTTCCAGTGGTCTACATCTGTGCCTTTATGCCAGTGTCATGCTGTTTTGATTATTATAGCCTTGTAGCCTAGTAGTATAATTTGAAATCAGGTAATGTAATGTAATGCTTTGTTCTTTTTTGCTTAAGATTGTTTGGCTACTCAGACTATTTTTTAAGTTTCAAATGAAACATAGAATTGTTTTTTCTAGACCTGTGAAATATGACATTGGTATTTTAGTGGGGATTGTATTGAATCTGTAAATAAAATAGTCAGAGTAGATATTTTAAGTGTTGATTGTACAAATGTGTGACCATGGAGTATTTTCGCATTTATTCAGGCTATCTATAATGTCTTTCATCATTGTTTTATAGTTTTCATTGTAGAGAACTTTGACTCCTTGGTTAAGTATATTCCTAGGTATTTTGTTTTCCTTATAGCTTTTGTAAATGTTACTGAGTTCTTGGGCGGTGCCTGTGGCTCAAAGGAGTAGGGTGCTGGCCCCATATACCAGAGGTGGCGGGTTCAAACCCGACCCTGTCCAAAAACTGCAGAAAAAAAAAACAAAAACATTACTGAGTTCTTGACCTGACTTTCAACTGTACTATTATAAGTATATGGAAAGGCCACTGGATTTGTGTACATAGATTTTGTAACCTGAGACATCGCTGAATTTGTTTATCAATCCCAGGAGTTTGTGGTTACACTTTTTAGGGTTTTCTTGATATGAGATGGTGTCATCAGCCAACAGGGATTGTTTGACCTATTATTTTATTTTTTGGATATACTTTCTTTCTTTCTCTTGCCTGATTGCTCTGACTAGGACTTTCAGTATGATGTTTAATAGAAATGGTGAAAGTGGGCACACTTGCCTTGTTCTAGGTCATGAGGGTAATGCTTTCAACTTTTCCCCAGTCACTATGACACTAACTTTGTCATATATGGCTTTTATCTTTTTGAAGTATGTTCTTTCTATGCCTAGTTTGTTGAGCTTTTTTATACTGAAAGGGTGCTAGATTTTACTGAATTTCTCTGCATTTGTGGATATGATCATATGATGTTTGTTTTTGCTCCTGTTTATGTGGTGAATCATATTCATTTGTATATGTTAAACCATCCTTGCATCCCTGGGAACAAACACATTTGATCATGGTGAATTATATTTTTGATGTGCCGTTGAATTCTATTTGCTAGTATTTTCTGGAGGATTTTTTTCATCTATGTTCATAAGGGATATTGGTCTGTAATTTTCTTATTTGGTTATGACCTTTCCTACCTTTGGTATCAAGGTGATACTGGCTTCAAGGAATGAGTTACAGAGGATTTCCTCTTGATGTTATAGAATATTTTCTGTAGTATAGGTACCAGGTTTTCTTTGTAAGCTTGGTAGAGTTTGTCTGTCAATCTTTCTGGTCTATAGCTGAGTGTGTTTGGATTTTTTGGATTTTTTTTTTTTGTTACTGCTTCAGTATCACTGCTCATTTATTGGTCAGTTCAGGATATCATAATGGCATCTGTTGTAGCAACCTGGGAATGAGAGCCAATAGGTCTCTGCTGTTCCTGCTTTCCAGTTCAGTGACACTGGACAGACTTCAAGCAGCCCCCCAATCACTTTGGAGATTTGCGTGGTTATAGGGACCTCCACACAGCTTGGGACACAGCACCCATAGGTGGAGCATGGGGCCCCAAGTTTCTCTCTATCTGTTCTTCTCCACTTGTGGATGCCTCTCCCAGGGTACCTTCTAATCTTCCTGAGTGGATTACCCCATCATTTTCTCCTTCACGCTGAATGTTCCCCATCACTTCTTTGATGATTAACAATGCTTTTTCCATGAACATCCTTCTATAGATGGGCATCCACCTGCAAATTTTGATCTCCTTGAAAGCAGTGTATATAAACTACCATTTTCTCCCTTTCCCCATTCCATTTATTTGAGTCTTCTTTGATTTTTTTCAAAATTAGTGTTAGTAGTTGTTCACATATATATCCTGTACATATGTGGTTGATTTTTAAACTAAGTATTATAAATACATAATTTTTGTTGTCATAAAGGGTATACATGTATTTTTTAATTTAAAATTTTATTTATTTATTGTTAGTATAAGGGGAAGCTATTGAGTTTTGTGTATTTATGTTATAACCTGTGCCTTCATTAGTTTATATACTAGTTCAAGGAGGTTTTATTTTAGTTCATGTCATCAGCAAAGATAGTTTTATTTAATCATTTCCAAATTGTATAATTTATAGTTATTCCTCTTGCTTTGCTGCATTATATAATACTTCCATTACAATGCTGCATAAGGGTGGAAAGAGAGGTTATCCTTGTTTTGTGCTTGGTGTAGAGGAGAAAGCAGTCTCTTATCAATAAGTATCATTTTAGCTGTAAGTTTTTTATATCTGTTTTTTATTAGGTTAAAAAAGTTCTCTTCTACTCCTAGGTCTTTGAGAAGTTTTACTCTGGATGACTATTGCATACTATTGAATACTTTTCTGTATATATTGATATGATCCTATGATTTTTCTTCTTTAGCCTGTTAATATGGTTAAGCATTCTCAAAGGAACCCCTCTAGGCCATGGTGTATAATCATTTCTATACATAGCTGAATTTAATTTTTAAACATTTTGTCAAGGGCGGTGCCTGTGGCTCAGCGAGTAAGGCGCTGGCCCCATATACTGAGGGTGGCGGGTTCAAACCCTGCCTTGGTCAAACTGCAACAAAAAAAAATAGCTGGGCGTTGTGGTGGGGGCCTGTAGTCCCAGCTACATAGGGAGGCTGAGGCAAGAGAATCACCTAAGCCCAGGAATTGGAGGTTGCTATGAGCTGTGTGACACCACGGCACTCTACCGTGGGCAATAAAGTGAGACTCTGTCTCTACAAAAATAAAATAAAATAAATAAATAAATAAATAAATATTTTGTCAAAGATTTTTATGTCTGTGTTAATGAGCAATAATGATCTCTGTTCCCTTTTTTGTGGTTAATACAGCTTTATAAAATGAGTTGGGGAGTGCTCTTCCTCTTATATTTTGTGGACAATATGGGATAATATTGCAATTATTTATTTCTCAAATGTTTAGTAGATTTCTTATTCCATTTTGTGCTGCTATATATAACAAAATACCTGGGACTGAGTGATTTGTAAAAGACAGAAATTTATTTTCTCACACCTTTGGAGGCTGATAAGTTCAAAAATAAGGTACTAGCAAGTTTTTTGTCTGGTGAGGTTTTGATCTGTGCTTGCAAGATGGTGCCTTGAGTGTTGAGTACCGTAGAGATGTGAATGCTATGCACTCACATGGCAAAAGGTGGAAGGGCAAAAGGGACAGACTCCCTCATCAGTCAAGTGCTTTTATAAGGGCACCTAATTCCATTCACAAGGGTTCTACTGTCATGACTTAATCATATTCTAAAGGCTGCATCTTTTTGTACTGTTATGTTGGCCAGTAAGTTTTAACAGTTTTGATGGGACACAAACACTCAAATCATAGCAAGTTACCACTTAGATCATTTAAGCTTGTGTTTCTTTTAGAAAAATTTTAGCTACTACTTCTACTTGATCAATATATGTAGGTTTTTTTCAGGTTATTCTGCCTCAAGTGAATTTTGGTGGTTTATATCTTTCAAGGAATTTGGTCTATTTCATCTAAGTTATGGAATTTATGGATATGTGGGCATAGAGTTCTTCATAGCATTTTTTTTTTTCTTGAGACAGAGTCTCCCTCTGTCACTCGGGCTAGAGTGCTGTGGTATCAGCCTAGCTCACAGCAACTTCAGATTCCTGGGCTCAAAAGATTCTCCTGTTTCAGCCTCTTGAGAAGCTGGGACTACAGGTGCTCACTACAACAGCCAGCTAATTTTTCTATTTTTAGTAGAGGTGAGACTGGCTTTTGCTCAGGCTGGTCTCAAACTCCCAAGCTCAAAGGATCCTCCCACCTTGGCTGCCAAGAGTACTGACCTTATAGTCACTGTGCCTGACACTTTTTTTTTTTTCTTAATGTTATAGATTGGTAGTGTTTCGTCTGATGTAAGTAGGTGGCAAGGAAATGTCTAAAGGCAGACAATAGGGACCAAATTGCAACCAGAAACCGTTTCCTAGTGGGAACATACATGGTATAAAAAGTTCCTACTGACCTGTAACTGACTTAGAGCCCATTACCATCTAATTAAACCTGTGATGTGATTTATTATGTAACCCTAATCTATCAGTCATCCCAAAGACAGAAACAATAACCAATCATGTCAGGAGAAAGGCAGGACAAACTGGTGAACTTATTAAAAAAAAAAACAGTGTGTGTCTTTCTTCACTCGTGGAGACTGACCTGTTCCTCTCTCTCTGGAATGTATTTTCACTTTGCGTAACTTCCTTCTTTACTTTCGTTCTTTCTTTTATGTGATAAACTGTGTAAAATTGTTTTATGTCTGTGATCATTGTCTCATCAGCTTGACTCAGTACCAGTACTCATTCTTGACACTGAATGAGTCAGTGTCAGTGGGGACCAGAAAACATCGAGATGCACCTAGCAGTAGTATGACTCCTCTTTTATTTCTGAAATTGACACTTTTTAATCTTTGCTCTGTTTGTTTATGGTTGTCCTTGACTGATAGAATTTTATTAACTTTATTAATCTTTTTTCTACCTGCTTTAAATATTTTCTTTTTGTCTTTAGCTTGAATATAATACAACTAGGGTTGTGTATGTTTGTGTTTATTCTGCTTGGTGTTCTCTTACAGTTTGATGTTTGTTACTAATTTTAGAATATATTAAGCCATTATTTCTTCAAATACGTCTTCTGCTCCGTTGTCCCTTTCTTCTTTTAGTATCCCAATTTTGTACATGTTATACCGTTTTGTATTAATCCATAATTCTTGTGTGTCTAGTTTTCCCCGTTTATTTCTTTTTGCATTTTAGTTTGGGAAATTTATATCAATAATCTATCTTGAAGGTCAGATTTTCTTCTCAGTTATTATTATTTTTTTGTTGTTGTTGTTTGCAGGGGCTGGGTTTGAACCCGTCACCTCCGGTATATGGGGCTGGTGCCCTATTCCTTTGAGCCACAGGCGCCAACCCTTCTTCTCAGTTTTTTTTAAGTTTACTCAAGGGCCTTCCTGAAAGGAATTTTTTTTATGTTTTTGTGGGGGCTTTTTGTGTGTGTGAACAAAACTCAAAATTTCTAGAATTATTCCTTGATATTTTCTCGTGCTTACCATCTCCCTTCTGATACCATCCACCTGGTTTTGCATGATGCCCACTTTTTCTATTAGAAACCTAATATACTATAATCATTGTTATTTTGAGTTTTGTCTGATAAGTTCAACATTAGCATTGTATCTGAGTCTGGTTCTACTGATTGTTTTGTGTCTTCACACTGGAATTTTTTTTAACCTTTTGGCATATTTTAAATTTTTTCCTGAAAGCAAGAAATATTGCATGTGTGGTAAATATTGAGTTAATAGTATTTTAGTATTTTATTGTGAAGATTTATTTCAATCTGGCCAATAGTTGGGTTGTGTTTGTTATTTGTTGCAGCTGTGAATACAAGAGGTTTCAAATTCCTCCAATGTCCTTTCTTTGTCTCCCCTTTTGGCTTTGGGGTTTCCCTTTGTAGTACCACTTAGAGAGAGTCTGTCACTTGCTGCTCTTTCATCCAGAATTCACTGTTTCTGTTCCTAGAGGGTCATAATAATTGATAGTGATAATATGAAGGCGTGGGAAATTTTTCTGATCTGATTAAATCCTTGTCTTTGGAATGCATTGTGGACCTGTGCCTAGGGAATATGGCCTTCACAAGTGTGCTTGTCTTTCTCTAAGGGTAAAACTTTTTCTGCCCTCTTAACCCTAATCCCCCAGTGTAGTAGTTATCCTTCAGTATCCACCCCCAATCTGTGTCCTTAAGATTCTCTCCCCTCTACATTTAATCTTTTATTCTTTTATATATATATTTTAAGTGACACAGGATGGTTGTGGCAGAGCAAAATTGCCTTCATCCAGCTTGAATGGGATTTCCCTGGTACCAGCTGTCAGCAACATCAAATTTCCTGGAAATTAAGCCTTTTGTTTTCTGAAGTAAAAGGGTCTGAGTGGATTTCAAATGGCTATTTGCCCTCTCCCCAGATAGGGCAGAGTATGTGGGGTATGAGAGGGCAGATGGACTTTCTTAGTATTTCTTGATCCTGTGAGAACCTGGGTTCCTATAGGGAAAGCCTGTAAAAGTGTGGGCACCTCTCCATGACTACGACTCCCTTGAGCTTCTCACTCTCATAATCACCCACACTAAGCCTCCAGTATCTTATTAAATTTTCTAATTTAATGTTTCTTCCAGCTTGTATGACATCTGCTCAGTGACTCTTGCTCCAGGTACATATGCATGGGTTATTTCTCTGGAAGATTGAATTTAGGGATGATGGTTTACTCTGCAATCTCAGTTCTCTGATATGTCCAGAAAAAGCTATTGATACTCAGCTTGTCCTACTTTTTCTTGTTATAAGGGTGGGAATAATGGCATTCGAGGTCTTGATATTTCCAAGTTGAAACCAAAGTCCTTGTAATACAGGGTTTTTTTGTAATACAATTTTAATAAATTATGGTATCTTTTAAAAATTGCAAGTCAATGGTTACTCGTGTCCTAATTCAGACTCTACTGTCTTCTAATATTCAATTATTAATCATTCTCAATTACAGTATCCAGCCATGTATATCTCTATTTTTCATATTATATGGCTGGATAGTTTCCAGACAGCCATACTATAACATCCACATAATATTTACCTGTTATTAAATTTGTCATTTATTATTATTTAAGTTGAAAATTAAAATGAGTTCAGAGATTATTTCTTCCTTCCCTTTCATGTTAGAGACTAGGACAGTGACAGTAATTGTATGACCCACTAAAGGTTATTCAGAGTCTATGACGTAACTGAGGGTTCTGGTTCTAGTTTACCAAGGGCAGAAATGTCCAATAAACCCATTTCCTGACATTATCATTAATCTCCAGCTGACATTACTTTAAGCAAATCCAAGTTTGACTCTATGAGCAGCAGCGGCATGGGACTGATTACTGACTCTTTGCTTTGGGCTTTTTCACCTTTCTTCTTTAATCTTAGGTGTAAGACATGATGAAGGTTGTGCAAAATTTATCCAAAAGGTAACCCAATCTAGAAAAAGTGTCAAAATTGTGTTATTGGTTCACTTTTACTATGAATGTACAGGAAAGCCTGAAGGAACTTGCATATATAATAACACCCAATATCAGGTATGTGTGGCCTGAGTGGGCCTGCTATTTGCTAAAATCCTTCTGAACCCCAGAGCAAACTGAGTTTGCTATGTGGTATATGGGTATCCTTAGAAAGATAATAACCTGAGTTATAACAGAAAGAATACCTAAACAAGTAAAAAAATTACTTACTATGTGTCTATAGAAAAGTTAATTAATGCCTATGAGTTCATTTTTCTCTTTTAAGTGAAAGAAAAGTGATAATATAGTTAGCCCTTGAACAACATGGGGGTTAGAGGAACTCAATCCCTATACAGTCAAAAATTTGTGTATAACTTTCGACTCCCCCAAAACTTCCTTACTAATAGTATACTGTTGACCAGAAACATCACTGATAATATAAAGCTGATTACAACATATTCTATATGTGATATATATTATTATACACCATATTCTTAAAGTAAGCTAAAGAAAAATTTGATAAAAAATAATAAAAATACATTTACTAATCATTAAGTGGAGAGAGAATATGATAAAGATCTTTATCCTTGTTTTGAATATGTTAAGTAGGCTGAGGAAGAGGAGGGGGTTGGGAAATTAAAAAAAAAACTCTACTATCAGACTTCTGTTGCACATAGTAGTTATTTTAATCATGACATCTTACATTCAGATGAGAACATTTTTACATACATGTTTGATCCTTTCTATAAGCCAGTCACAAAAATGATTACTTTCAATTAGTTTTTATTTTTATTTCAATGAATTTTGAATTTTGACTAGAATTATTAAGAAAGAAGGTAAATTATTTGTCCAAGCACATGAGGCTTCAATGGAGGAAAAAAGAGGACTAAAACTCAATTCTTAGAGTTTTAAACCTCACACAGACTCTTCTCCACTTGAAAAGCCAGCTGCTTTTAGCATGATGCTGACCACTTCATGTAACTGTCTGTACTATTCTTAGTACAAAAGAATGCACACCTGCTTCTCAGCTTTGAAAAGCATGCTTCCAGAGCAGCCTTCTGCACAGAATAAGTGATCAAAAATGTGGACCATCAATCAAGCACTCCTTTCATGTGAAATAACTTTTAAAAGTCTATGATTGCTAAACACAATAGAAACAAACAAGAATGAATTTCATAATACTGAATATGGGCCTTCTTGGAGTAGTAAGTGAATATGTATTACAATCAACTATGTGAACTAAGAGTTTTTTGTTACCTAGTTTGGACATCATTACACTTCCTTTTTGCTCTCCTAATATACTGGGAAAGAGCACCCAGAAGTCATTGTACTACCCGCAGAGCCCTATGGACTATTCCTCTGCTAAATTCTATTACGGGAATTTAAACAATTTCACATGCTGAAAATATTACTTAGCACACGTAACACATGTAAAAAGTGTTATTACAAAGAATATTTTAAAGAAATGTTATGTTCTTAAAGTTTTACCACTGATATATGTTTGTTACTTGTTGATTTAGTTTTTTCACCAACTTTTGTAATATGTTGCACATCTTGACCAAACTATATAAAAGCATAGTTACCTGGTCTGCCCCATCTAATAGTCATCTAATTCTACTAATTTTGAGAATCTTATTGTAAAAATACCTATAATTTGTACAAATACCTAATTCAGTATTTATTTATTTAGTTCTAGATGGTGATCTTTTAATACACACAGAGAAACAACTCTACAAGAATGTGAATTATATATTCACATTAGAATAATTTTTCATGTAGCCTTTCTTTTATTTTTCTCTTTCATTGTTTCTCTTTTCTACTCCTATTGAAATTTCTTCATTATTTTCACCCCAAAAAGTTACTCATGTTTACAACAAATACAAATCCTTGATTTCTTTCCACACTAGCCTTAGCATATATTAGATTTTATATACTGCCATAGGAATTATGTTTCATCATTTTAAAAACTTGGGATTATACTGTGTACAATATTCTGTTTATTGCATTTCTCACTCATTATCATTCACCTCGTGTTGAGTAGCCTCTATACAAACTGGTCCAACTCTAATTCCTTATTTTAAAATATTTTAATTTCTCATGTAGTGCATGGTGTGAATATATAGCAGTTCCTCTACTCGTGTTATTGATTTAGTTTTCAACATTGAAATAAACATTACATAATACATATATGTATATATATATCTCCTTTAAAAATAGGGCTTTTATTTATCTGGGAGAGATTTCGAAGAGTGGTATTGCTGTGCCAAAACTAATGAGTATTTTAACCTTTAATACATCATTATTGGTTGAATTTTGTCCCCTAAAATATATATTGAAGTCATAACCCATGAACCTGTGAATGGGATGATATCTGGAAATAGGGTTTGATAAGGTAATTGAATTAAGATGAGGTCATACTGGATTATGGTGAGGCCAAATGCAATGAGTGGTGTCCTTTTATTTTTTAATATTTTTTTTGAGTGGTGTCCTTCTAAGAAGAAGGAAATTTAGACACAGGCACCCAGGGGAGAAGGCTACATGAAGATGGAGGCAGAGATTAAGTGGTAGCACAAAGCCCAAAACTGTCATTCTGCCTTGTCCTCTTACCTCAATTTAGGACAACTCTGAAGGGCCATCTAACTTCCAAGCTCCCTGTGGATTTGGTTGAAACTGGTGCAGCTCCTGTCCCTGCTTCTCATGCTGCCCAGCTCTCCTTCCCTCACCCTCTCAAAGGAATCAGTAACAAGCAAATGCCCTATAGGACAACTGCATGCCAACTGTGCGAAGAGTCTGTTTCCAGGGGAGCACAGCCAAAGACAATTCTTATGACAGCATCTGGTAAATATTCAATAAATGTGCTTATTACAAATTACTATTGTTATTATTACAGATCTCCGTGGGAGGTAGATAGGTTGACTTGTCAGCGAAGCACCCCGCCTCAATTCTGAGCTAACCAAGGAAAACACCTGCAAGCGGGCAATTCCCGGGGTTCTTTAGAATCACAAAGAGGAAAAGAATCTGGAGGCCCCCCAGCCTGGTCAGGATGGACTAGGCCCATGCATTTGAGCGTCAACAGATGGGAGGGATTAAACTCTTCAAATTTGCAGTTAAACTAGAAAACCTGGTTTACTTCCTGCACCTGAACAGGTGCTTGTCCCTCCCCCTCTATTTACATACCCAGCTGGCTGTTTACCACCCCCCTGCCGTGCTTTCTCTCTATCCAGTCTTTCTGGGAACTTGGGAGTCTTTCACCCTATCTTTTGCATATGCACCTTTGTAAAAACTAATAGAAACCTAAAAAAGCCAGGAAAGGGCTGCATTATCTCAGTCTGCCCAGCCTGAGTTGGTGTAAGCCATCTGCAGGCATCCTCAACCTTGTTTTTCCTTAAAACTGGTGTTGAGTTATTGCCAGCATCGTTTCCCAGCCAGCATTTAAACCAGGTCGGGGTTCATGGGCATCGACCCCGGACAGATTTCACTGCTGAGTTCACTGCTGACCTCAAAAAGTCTTTCCAATAATGCAGTGCGTGTGTGTGAGAGAGAGAGAATGTCATTAACTCTTCTTTCTTCTGGAATCCCATTTGCTGGTGTTTGTGTTCTGACTCTGAGCACAGAGATGATAAAAGAAGGCTTATATATTAGGGCTGAGTACATTGGAGCTAATTTATAGCTTTCATATGAAGGCTAAAACCCAATTATAGCACAAGAATACAGGGAAAAGGGAAAGGGAGGGGAGGGGAGGGGGAAGGATGGGTGGAGGGAGGGCAATTGATGGGATCACACCTACGGTGCATCTTAGTAGGGTACTGGTGAAACTTATCAAATGTAGAGTATCAATGTCTTTATATAGTGATTAAGAAAATGC